>JAVSCE010004759.1:0-28670 GCA_032199065.1 Smutsia gigantea | reverse complement strand
TGTCTCGAATGCCCTATTTCCAAATATCATCACCTTGGAGATTAAAGCTTCGACATATGAATTTGGGAGGTACACAGTTCAATCTGTATCAACTTTCATGCTTGATTGATAGTAGGCTGGATATAGATTTGAAATTGAAAATAATTTCCCTTAGTATTTGAAGGAATTGCTCAACACATCCAGTGTTGATATATCTAACACCATTCTGGAAGAAAAAAGAAAACATTCTTGTTTCTGATCCTTGATGACCTGTATTTTCTTTCTGGAATGCTTGTTTTTGTGATCTTTGATGGTCTGAAATTTCATAATAATGTGCCTTGGTACAAGTCTTTCATTTATTATCCTGGGCTCTTGGTGGTTCCTTTCAATCTGGAGACTTGTATCTTTTAGCTCTACAAAGCTTTCTTATGTTATTCCTTTAATAATATCTTCCTTTTCATTTTCTCTGTTGACTTTTTCTAGAACTTCCATTAGTTGGATATTGGATCTCTTAGATTGATTCTCTAATTTTCTTATCTTTTCAATCACTTTGCTTTGTGCTTTTTTTCTACTTTCAAAATTTTCTCTACTTCCTCTTCCAATTCTTATCTTGAAATTGTTTGTTCCAATAATTATTTCTAAATTTATTTGAATATTTTAAAATTTTACTCTTTTCTTTTTCATAGCAATCTGTTCTTATTTTATCAAAAGGGCATCTTCTCAAATCTCCCTGAGGACTATCATTAAAGTTTTAAAAGTTCTCTTCTGTTCTTCACATTATCTCTTTTCTTCCCAAGACTTTGTTTTTCTATTTATCTTGGTCACTCTCCGTATCATTGGAGACTTTTATCAAATGTCTACTTTGGTTGTCCATTTTTTTTAAATTGAGGTATAATTGACATATACCATCATACTAGTTTCAGCTGTAAAACATAATGATTTATTTTTAAGAGTGAGGAGTCTTAAATCTGATTGGGAGCTCTACTTACGTGGACAAAGTTGGTCTGAAGGTGGGTTTCAGTTTTGCATTATTGGATGGGGTGCTGGAAGACTCTTAAATGTCAAACAGTTCTTTTCTCTGAGGATTTAAAATTTCCTTTCATAGAAGTCATGAAGGTTAATGCCTCATTGCTCAGAAGTGGGGGTGCAGTCCACTCTTTGTATACTGATTTCCAATTCTTTACTCCAGCATACACCAATCATTTATTGTTCTTGGCCTAAGTCCCAGGCATCTCTTGGATTGTTTTTGTCTGTTTGTGTATTCAGGGCTGTGGATTCCTCTGCCCCATTATGGCTTCTTCTTCTATCAATCAAATTCGAGAAATTTATTGAAATCTTTTTCCACTAATAACCACTCAACCATCCTCTTTTAACTAGAGGTTTGTACTTTTCTCATTCCTTTACTATTGATTTAGATAGTCTCAAGAGGGATAGGAGAGCAACATGTATGGTCATTCCGCCATATTTAAAAGAAAATTGCTTGGTTGTTAAAGTATGAACTTTGGAGCAAGAATGACTGGATTCAAGTCCTTTTTTTTCCAACCTAGAACCTGTATGCCCTGGCCAAGTCATTTAACTTCCCTATTTACTCATTGGTAAATCAGGGATAAAATAATAGTACAGTTACCTCATAGGGTTGATGAGAAGATGAAATGAGTCAGTATGTAGAACATGCCTTGCACATAGTAAGGACCTTGGGTTTGCCTTATTGTTGTTTTTAACAGTGTTTATCCCAGCTTTTTAAGGCATGATTAACAAATAAAAATTGCATATATTTAAGGTGTACAATGTGATGTTTTATATATGTATACATTGTAAAAGTATGTTTTTTTATTACACAACCACATGCTCATTAGTGAAGTATAAGATAACAGACAGAGAGAAGAAAATAAAAGCCACTAGTAGTTCCAATAACCAGAGATTACTCCTGTTGTTATTTTGGTGTTTTCCTTCACACCTTTTTACTAACTCTGACCTGATTCTAGTCTGCTCTGACCAGTCTGGCTACTGACAGCTGTTCTACATTCTCCTATTTTACAGCATGTCTCATCCTTCAGACTCAACACATGGCACCTTTGTCTTGACTATAATCTTGGCTCCTCTTGAAAAGCATTCTGATTTTCCACCATGGCTGTCTTGCCTCAGAATGTCTTTGGTGAGTACCCAAGAAGGTTTGTTCCTAACCTGATACTACCCCCTTGTGTGTCACAGCCAGAGCATAACTGTAGTCCTGGCCATCAAGTACTGAAAACACTCTTGTACTTCTAGAAGTTTCAGATTCCTTTCAAATTTGCTAGGCATCACAGCATAGTGCTGAATCTGAGATTGCCATGTAAGGACTAGACTTCATTAACTACCTACTAGAGGTAAGGGCAGGGTTGTTGATCTCATGCACAGGCTTAAGGCCACAGAACTATGGGCACTGGCTCTTCAGTTGTGCCTGCACCTGTCACCCTTGCAGGAGTATTTTTCTGGCAAAACAACAGTTTCCTGGCTCCCCATGCATGTGAGCAACTTGGACACTCAGGTCCTATGTTTTTCAGATGAGGCAGAGAATGTAGAATTTGTGGTTTCCTGCCTGATGGGAAGGTAAGGAGTTCAGCTATCTTTTGATACATAGTAGGAAATCTCCTTTTGAAGTCTCAGTGAGATTCCTAATTGCTTAGAATTTTTTGATTTTATCTTATCCCCCAAGTAAGTCAATCAACAGGTAGGAGAGTTTTGGCTCCTAAGCCTAGCCCTGCCCTTAAATGATACCATGTGGTGCACACAATTCCAAGTGAGGTTTGCCAGCCCTTTCCTCAATGAAATTGGTGGTCTGGCAAAACTAGTGACTAGTATGTGTCTAGGCAACCAGCTGCCTACTTAGCTATGCCTACTGGGTAGTCTGCCATGTCATAAAGTGGAAACCCCACAAGACTTAGGATGAACCCATGTGAATAGGGGGAGGATATCCCCTGCCAATTATACCTCATGTCAGCAGGAATAACAATGTTAATATTCACCTGCTGACACACAGTGCCTCAGGACATTAGGAACAGGAGGACTAGCCTGGCTTACACTTATCCTTCCACTTTTCTCTACTCTGAACCTGGGTGTTCTCTACTACTATTTTCTTTATTAAGGTATCATTGATACACAATCTTATGCCCAGGTTTCACAAAAGCAACATTGTGGTTACTACATATTATCAAGTCCCTACCATACACCCCATAGTCACTGTCCATCAGCATAGTAAGATGCTGTAGAGTCACTACTTGTTTTCTCTGTGCTATACTGCCTTCCCCGTGCTCACCCTATAGTATGTGTGCTAATCATAATACCACTTAATCTCCTCATCCCTTCCTTCCCATCCACCCTCCCCAACCCCTTTCCCTTTGGTAACTGCTAGTTCATTCTTGGGTCTGTGAGTCTGCTGCTATTTTGTTCCTTCAGTTTTTGCTTTGCTGTTATACACCACAGATAAGTGAAATCATTTGGTACTTGTCTTTATCTGCCTGACTTATTTCACTGAGCATAATACCCTCTAGCTCTATTCAGGTGGTTGCAAATGGAAGGATTTGTTCTCTTCTTATGGCTGAATAATATTCCATTGTGTATATGTCCCACCTCTCCTTTGTGCATTCATCTACTGATGGACACTTAGGTTGCTCCCATGTCTTGGCTATTGTAAATAGTGCTGTAATAAACATACATATGTCTTTTTGAATCTGTGATCCTGTTTTCTTAGGGTAAATCCCTATGAGTGGAAATCCCGGATAGAATGGTACTTCTATTTTTAGTTTTTTGAGGAACCTCCATATTGCTTTCCACAATGGTTGAACTAATTTACATTCCCACCAACAGTGTAGGAGGGCTCCCCTTTCTCTGCATCCTTGCCAGTATTTGTTGTTGCTTCTCTTTTGGATGTTGGCCATCCTAACTGGTGTGAGGTAATATCACATTGTGGTTTTAATTTGCATTTCCCTGATGATTAGCAGAGTGGAGCATCTTTCATGTGCCTGTTGGCCATCTGAATTTCTTCTTTGGAAAAGTGTCTGTTGAGATCCTCTGCCCATTTTTTAATAAGGTTATTTGCTATTTGGGTGTTGACGTGTGTGAGCTCTTTGTATATTTTGAATGTTAACTCCTTATTGGATATGTCATTTATGAATATATTCTCCCATACTGTAAGATGCCTTTTTGTTCTACTGATAGTGTTCTTTGCTGTACAGAAGCTTTTCAGCTTGATATAGTCCCACTTGTTCATTTTTGCTTTTGTTACCCTTGCCCGGGGAGATATGTTCATGAAGAAGTTACTTATGTTTATATTCAAGAGAGTTTTGCCTAAGTTCTTCTAAGAGTTTTATGGTTTTTTACTTACATTCAGGTCTTTGATCCATTTTGAATTTACTTTTGTGTATGGAGTTAGACAATAATCCAGTTTCCTTCTTTTACATGTAGCTGTCCAGTTTTGACACCAGTTGTTGAAGAGGCTGTCTTTTCCCAATTGTATATCCATGGCTCCTTTATCATATATTAATTCACTGTATATGAGTGGGTTTATATTTGAGCTCTATGTTCTGTTCCATTGATCTATGTGTCTGTTCTTGTGCCAGTGCCAAATTGTTTTGATTACTGTAGCTTTGTAGAAGAGCTTGAAGTTAGGGAATATAATTCCCCCTGCTTTGTTATTCCTTCTCAGGATTGCTTTGGATATTTGGGGTCCTATGTGGTTCCATACGAATTGTAGAACTATTTGTTCTAGTTCATTGAAGAATGTTGTTGGTAGTTTGATAGGGATTGCATTGAATCTGTAGATTGTTTTAGGCAGAATGGCCATTTAGACTATGTTAATTCTTCCTATCCATAAGCATGGAATGTACCATTTATTGTTATCTTCTTTAATTTCTCTCATGAGTGTCTTGTAGTTTTCAGAGCATAGGTCTTTCACCTCCTTGATTAGGTTTATTCCTAAGTATTTTATTCTTTTTGATGCAATTGTGAATGGAATTGTTTTCCTGATTTCTCCTCCTGCTAGTTAGTTGTTAGTACATAGGAATTCAACATATTTCTGTGTATTAATTTTGTATCCTGCAACTTTCCTGAATTCAGTTATTAGTTCTAGTAGACTTCTGGTGGAGTCTTTAGGGTTTTCTATGAATAAAATCATGTCATCTGCAAATAGTGAGAGTTTAATCTCCTTCTTACCAATTTGGATGCATTTTATCTCTTGGCTATTATATTGTGTTGTCTGAATGCCATAGCTAGGACCTCCAGTACTATGTTGAATAAAAGTGGTGAGAGTGGGCATCCTTGTCTTGTTCTCAATCTTAGAGGAAACACCCAGCTTTTCAGTATTAAGTATGATGTTGGCTCTGGGTTTGCCATACATGGTCTTTATTATGTTGAGGTATGTACCCTCTATACCCATTTTGTTGAGGGTTTTTATCATTGATGTTGAATTTTGTCAAATGTTTTTTCAGCATCTATTGAGATAATCATGTGATTTTTGCCCTTTTTATTGATTTAGTGGATGATGTTAATGGATTTTCAAATATTGTACCATACTTTCATCCCTGGAATGAACCCACTTGATCATGATGTATGATCTTTTTGGTCTATTTTTTAAATTTAGTTTGCTAATATTTTGTTGAGTATTTTTGCACTGTTCATCAGGTAAATTGGTCTTTAATTTTCTTTTTTTGTGGTGTCATTGCATGGTTTAGGTATTACAGTGATTAGTTTGAAAGTATTCCCTCCTCGTCTACTTTTTGTAAAACGTTAAGGGAGATGGATATTAGGTCTTCCCTAAATGTTTGATAAAATTCAGTGGTGAAGCCATCTGGTCTGGGAGTTTTGTTCTTAGGTAGTTTTTTGATTACCAATTCAATTTTATTGCTGCTAATTAGTCTGTTCAGATTTTCTGTTTCTTCCTGGGTCAGTCTTGTAAGGTTGTATTTTTCTAGAAAGTTGTCCATTTCTTCTAGGTTATCCAATTTGTTAGCATATAATTTTTGTATTTATGTGCAAAAATTCTCTTATAATTCTTTGTATTTATGTGGTATTCATAGTGGTGATTTTCCTTTCTCATTTATGATTCTGTTTATTTGTGTACACTCTCTTTTTTTCTTGCTAAGTGTGGCTAGTGGTTTATCTGTTTATTTCCTCAAAGCACCAGCTCCTGGTTTCATTGATTCTTTCTATTGTTTTATTCTTCTCAATTTTATTTATTTCTGCTCTGATATTTATTATGACCCTCCTTCTACTGGCTTTGCACCTCATTTGTTCTTCTTTTTCTAGTTTCATTAATTGTGAGTTTAGATTGTTCATTTGGGGTTGTTCTTCCTTGAGATAAGCCTGTATTGATATATTCTTTCCTTTTACAACTGCCTTTGCTGTGTCCCACAGAAATTGGGGTGTTGACCTGTTGTTTTCATTTGTCTCCATATAGTGCTTGATCTCTGTTTTAATTTGGTCATTGATTCATTGATTATTACGTAGTTAAGCTTCCATGTGTTTATGGGCTTTTTTGTTTCCTTTGAACAATTTATTTCTAGTTTCATACCTCTGTGGTCTGAGAAGCTGGTTGCTACAATTTCAACCTTTCTAAATTTACTGAGGCTCTTTTTGTGGGCTAGTGTGTGATCTATTCTGGAAAATGTTCCATGTGCACTTGAGAAGAATGTGTATCCCGTTGCCTTTGGGTGGAGTGTTCTTTAGATGTCTGTTACGTCCATCTGTTCTAATGTGTTGTTCAGTGCCTCTGTCTCCTTACTTATTTTCTGTCTGGTGATATGTCCTTTTGACTGAGTGGTGTGTTGAATTCTCCTGAAATAAATGTATTGCATTCTATTTCCTCCTTTAATTCTGTTAGTATTTGTTGCAAATATTTGGGTGCTCCTATGTTGAGTGCATAGATATTTATAATGTTTATATCCTCTTGTTGGACTGACCCCTTTATCACTGTATGTCCTTCTTTGTCTCTTGTTACTTTCTTTGTCTTGAAGTCTATTTTATCTTATACAAGTATTGGAACACCTGCTTTTTTCTCCCTATTGTTTGCATGAAATATCATTTTCCATCCCTTCACTTTTAGTCTGTGTATGTCTTTGGGTTTGAAGTGAGTCTCTTGTAGGTGGCATATAGATGGGTCTTGCTTTTTCATCCATTCTGTAACTCTATGTCTTTTGATTGGTACATTCAGTTCATTTACATTTAGGGTGATTATCAATAGATACGTACTTATTGCCATTGCAGGCTTTCGATTCATTGTTACCAAAGGTTCAAGGGCAGCTCTTTACTATTGAACAGTCCAACTTAACTTGCTTATTATGCTTTTACAAACACAATATGAAAATTATTTTTTTTTCCTCCCTTTTTCTTCCTTCTCCACTTCTTGTATGTTAGGGGTCATATTCTGTACTCTTTGTGTATTGCTTGACTGACTTTGTGGGTAGCTGATTTAATTTTGCATTTGGTTAGTAATTAATTGGTCTACTTCCTTTACTGTGGTTTTATTTTTTCTGGTGACAGCTATTTAGACTTAGGCACACTTCCATCTAGAGCAGTCCCTTTAAAATACACTGCAGAGATGGTTTGTGGTAGGTAAATTCCCTCAGTATTTGCTTATCTGGAAATGGTTTTATTCTTCCTTTAAATTTAAATGCTAATCTTGCTGGGTAGAGTATTCTTGGTTTAAGGTCCTGTTTCATTTCATTAAATATCTTATGCCACTCCCTTCTGGCTTGTAAGGTTTCTGTTGAGAAGTCTGATGATAGCCTGACGGGTTTTCCTTTGTAGGTGATCTTTTTTCTCCCTCTGGCTGCATTTAATATTCTATCCTTGCTCTTGATCTTTGCCATTTTAATTACTATATGTCTTGGTGTTGTCTTCCTTGGTTTCCTTGTGTTGGAATATCTGTGGACCTCCATGTCCTAAGAGATTACTTCCTTCCCCAGATTGGGTAGTTTTCAGCAATTATTTCCTCAAAGAGACTTTCTATCCCTCTGTCTCTCTCTTCTTCTTATGGTACCCCTATAATGCCAATATTGTTCTGCTTGGATTGGCCACACAGTTCTCTTAATATTCTTTCATTCCTAGAGATCCTTTTTTCTCTCCTGCCTCAGCTTCTTTTTATTCCTGTTCTCTAATTTCTATTCCATTTACCATCTCCTCTACCTCATCTAATCTGATTTTAAATCTCTCCATTGTATGTTTCATTTCAGCTACTGTATTTTTAAGGTGTCTTTCTCCCTCCTGAATTCATACCTTATCTCTTAACTATTTTTCTGTAGCTCTGTTAGCATACTTATGACTTTTACTTTGAATTCTTTTTCAGGAAGATTAGTGATTTGTTTCACTGAGTCCTGTTTATGGTGTTTGAGAGATTTTGGGTTGAACAAGGTACTTCAGCCTTTTTATAATCCTACTGGATAAGGAGAAATATTAGGTTTGTGTAGGTGGCATCTTGTAATGCCCAGAAGGTCTTCTCTTCAGAGCTGCCTCATGTCTGGATCAACGGCAATGGTCGCAGGTGAGTTGTGCCAGTGCTTACCCTAAGGACAGAGCTCTTTCCTGCTCCTGCTGTCATGACCAGTGAGCCGCACAGGGAGCAGCCTCTGCATTAATCCCCTAAGCTGCAGTAGGCAGTGCTGCCCTCTGGCTGGATTGCAGTGATTGCAGAGGTCGCAGGTGAGTATTGTTGGTATCTGCTGGGAGGTCAAAGCC
The DNA here is from genome assembly GCA_032199065.1 of Smutsia gigantea. Classification (NCBI taxonomy): domain Eukaryota; kingdom Metazoa; phylum Chordata; class Mammalia; order Pholidota; family Manidae; genus Smutsia; species Smutsia gigantea. The sequence continues at coordinate 19,982 of JAVSCE010004759.1, read as the reverse complement.
CTTTCCTGCTTCCTGGCTGCAGTGCCTGCCTATGCTTTCAGGGCCAGTGAGTTTCACACAGGTAGCAGCCTCTGCGTTAAGCCGCTCTAGTTGTTATAGGCAGGGCTGCCCTCTGGCTTGCCTGGAGCAATGGCAGGGGCATCGGGTTTGCACACAGGTGCTGGTGGGGAGGAAGGAGCGGCAGGATGCTTATTGCAGTGGTGGGCCTCGGGGCTGTGTTGTCAGCCTGGGGGATGGAGCACCTGAAACTCCTGAAAGTTCCCAAACTATTGGGCTAAGTGTTCCTGGACGATTTTTTCCACCTGTTTCTTCTCCTGAATCCTTGCCCCTTTCACAGCCCTCTCACTGTTGAGAAGTCTTTCAAAGTCCCTGCCTTTCTTTCATCACAGAGTAGCCAGCTGTGGGAACCTATTCACCACAAGTGGCTGGAATCTCAGTCTCTGACTTTGGTTTTCAACCCCTCTAAACTCCAGAGCACCATGCAATGTGGGTTTGTGATCCCAGAGTAGATTTCTAGGGCCGTGTATTTAGCAGTCCTGGGCTTCTACTCCATCCCTGCTCTGATTCTGTTCCTCCTGCCAGTGAGCTGGGGTGAGAGGAGTGTTATGCCCCACTGGGTAGTGGCTTTATTACTTTACCCTTTTCTGTGATACGTTCTCTTTTCAGAGATGTAGACTGGCTGGTGCAATCTTATTTCTGGTCACTCTTTTAGGAATAGTTGTATTTGCTGTATTTTCATATTATATGTGGTTTTGGGAGATTTCTGCCTCACTTCTCACACTGCCATCTCCCCCCCCATTCTCTACTACTTTTATGGGACTGCATAAAAGTACATGCAAAGTGACCCATGTGATGGTATATTCCACAACACCAATGAATTTAATCCACTGAACTTTATCCAAACAGGCCTATTACTATTGATAATATTATAACTATTACTGTTATTACTACTACTACTGTTTATTGAGTATTTACCTAGAAACTGTGCTAAGGGCTTTATATACACAATTTCATTTGTTTGTCACAGTAATTTTATGAAAACCTACCTCTATTATCCACTACCCCCTTTCATAAATGGTGCCTAAGGTTATTAAAATGATAATGTAGAACTAGGATTTGACTCCAAACTATGGCTCTTTCCAATATACTCTACTCCCTCCCAACTTGATACAAGCTCAGGATGGTCTGGGTAGACATTGTGAAATATGTTCATAGCTGGAAAGGCTCATCGCCACCCATAAACCTCTACACTTGCAGTTAAAGGTAGGTAATAACATAGACATTCTGGTCCTATTAGTTTTCCCTAGGCTATCTGTGCTGGGCCTTGTTTGACTTGAGTTCTACTACCAAATAATAGCCTGGACAAGCCAGGTCATAGCCTTCATTTTCACCTTTAGCTGTTAATGCTTTCAGTGTGAAACAAAGACAACTTAATCATCTTGCTTCACTTGTACCTAGAATGGTAGGTCAGTAATTGACCTGCCAAGCAATCTTCTTAAAAAAACAAGCAGGGAATAAGGAACTGTAATTGGACTAACTTCATGACTGGGACCTGGATTCTGATGAAATGTGTGTATGCTCTCCCAAAATAAAAATTTTGAAATGTTAGGATGTATGTTGTCAAAAACTTGTGTTCAGGGTACATCTGACCTTCAACATCCTTTACTGGAAATATAGCACTAGTCATCAAAAAGACAAATTGGGTAGCTAAGGAAATGTTACACAAAATTATATCTAAATTTGGTGATAGTTCAGAATTTTTCTCAACCTTCTACCTGCTGGACAAGCATAAGGAAATTTTACCTCAGAAATTATATAGGAAGAGTAAAATTATCAAATGGCTATGCACTAAACCCCAGTCTCAGCTCCCTGAAAATATCAACATTTTTAATCAGCTGTCTATGAAGAAAAACTGCTCTGGGAGAACTCTGGAGTTTACTTAAGATACTTCAGCAACAGAGTGGAATAAAAAAACCTGAAAAAATATAATGTAAAAGAAAGAACTCTTCATGTTGCCTATATTATTACATCCCCTGAGCTGGCATTGCTCGGGGCCAAGAGGGAATTCCCAACTAGAAAATGATCCCTCACCAAGAAAGGAAGAGCAGGGTGAGTGTCCAGCTTCCCCAAACATTTGGGATACTGTACGAAGGTCCACTTCAATTTCACCCCAACCAGACTAACAAAGCTGATGTGTAGAGAGAGTCCTAGGAACAAGGAAGAAAATCAGGGCTAACCAAGAGCAGCCAAGCAGTTGGAACAATAGCAGTTCACATTGACCTGCTCTGCCAACAAACAGCAGATTTTGCCACATAAAAAACAAATGGCTAGCATAACCACTGTGGACCATTTGCAGAAACCCAAGCTTTCTCTCCACAAGTATTCATATTTGCTGACACCAGCTACCTGAGTCACTGCTGGCTTCCTTATCTCCTGACATGCTGGCTCCTGGGAATTGCACAGAGGACAGCCCACAGCAGCCCTTGAAGACACAGTGTATCCCCTGTAGTGATCACAAGCAACCTCATAACTGGCAATGCTATGGACTCCAGGAACCTGAGTCAAAGAGACATCAACCCCCAAGACCTGGTGCCATACATACCCCTGAACCTGGTGCCTTGCACTAGCCCTGGGGTCACAGCATGCTCAAGCATGCTCCTAAGCACAGATGAAATCAGTTCAGAAAGTCTCAAAAAAGTGACTGCTTCTTAAATGCATAGACATCTACTCAAGGCTACAGAAATTATGAGGAATTAGGGAAACATGGCTAAACCAAAGGAATTCAGTAAACCTTCAGTAACTGACCCCAAAGAAGAAGGATCCAAGAATTGCTTGACAAATGCAATAATTGTTCTAAGAATTCTCAGACAGCTTACAAGAGAACACAGATAAAGAATTTAACAATACCAAGAAAATAATACAAAAAATGAGTTTAACAGAGATAGAAAATATAAAAAAGAGCAAAAGAGAAATTTTGTAGCTGAAGAATACAATGATTGAACTGAAGCATTCAAGAGAGAGCATCAGCAAACAGATTTGACCAGATACATGAATCAATGAGCAAGAAGACAGATCAGTTGAAATTATAGTCAGAGGAACAAAAAGAGAAGAAGAATTAAAAAGAATGAAGAGCTGTTACAGGAATTAGGGGGCACCATTAATCGAAAAAATACATGCAACATTGGTATGGCAGAAGTAGAAGAGAGGAAGAAATGGATAAAAAGAATATTTAAAGAATAATGGCTGAACAAGCTGAAAAAGACAAGTACCAAATGATTTCACTCATATGTGGAGTATAAGAACTAAGAAAAAAAAAACTGAAGGAACAAAACAGCAGGAGACTCACAGAACCCAAGAACGGACTAATAGTTACCAAAGGGGAAGGGACTGGGGAGGATGGGCGGGAAGGGAGGGGCAAGGGGGAAGAAGGGACATTACGATTAGCAGATGTAATGTTCGGGGGGCACGGGGAGGGCTGTACAACTCAGGGAAGACAAGTAGTGATTCTATAGCATCTCACTACGCTGATGGACAGTGACTATAATGGGGTTGGTGGGGGGGACCTGATGAAGGGGATAGTTTAATAACCATAATATTGCACATGTAATATGTAATTGTAGAATAATGATACCAAAATAAATTATTTAAAAAAAGTTAATGTAGCCTAGCCCTTGGTGAAGAGCTCAAACAATCAGTATTTGTTCTAATTCAACATTAGCTTATATTATAGCTTCAATCTTGGAAAAAGGCTTCAAGCCTTTCACTCTAAACTGCTTCCAGAGTATATAAAAGAAGTTCATTTGACTGGACTCTGTCTATTCTTGTGGTTTGCTCTCCTGGGGAAGCTCTTGCTGGAATGACATGCTAGGATGGTTATCCCAATGCTGCCTCTTGCCTTCTTATGAGTAAGGGTTCAAGAGCATAGATAACTCTTTTGAGAAGATACATACACACACACAGACACACACAAACTACCCTGAAATATTTTATTATAATTTGAAAAAGCAGCACTCCATCATCCATTGTGCCATTTGATCCTTTCCAAAGACCTAGAAGATATGCTGAGCAGTACCTATTATCCACATTTTGCACATGAGAAAACAGGCTCAGAAAAGTAAAGTGGCTTACTCCAGATCACAAAGATTTCAGATCTGACCGTAGACTTTTTACAATCTTGGGTTCCCCTTCCTTGTCTTCCCTAAGCCTCTCATACGTTCACCTGCCATTTTAAGCCCTTCACAGGTCCTGAGCCATTCTCCATCAGGGTAACAACTTAGTCAGCAGTTTATTCCTACTATGTAATCAGACTTGGGATTAATATGTATTATCAATCAGAGTGCTGCCCAGACATTAGGGAATAACTGCCATGATGTTGATCACATACTATCTGCCAAAGATTCTTCAAAATCCTTAGATGGATTCCTCACAACACCATTTTCTACACTTTACAGAAGAGGAAAATGAGGTTTAAGGGAGATTATTGACTTACCCAAAGTTGCACAATCAATTAAGTGGAAGATGCAATACAAACTCAGATCAGCCTAACCATAAACTGCCCTTTCCCCTTGCCTATGCTGCTTTAAACATGCATGAGCAACCATGTGGCCTCCATATAACAGCCTTCACTCCTTACCACTGAAGGAACAAGGAAAGGTGACCATTGGCTAACTGAACAGTGATAAATGTCCAGGTGAGGTTAGACACCATGAATTCTAAGCACGGTATAGCTACACAGGGCTGGAAGGTGTTCCCAGGAGCACTTGGCTGACCATGACAACAACAGAAATGATCCTTGATTTGATGTTCTCCAGACAGGATAGAAAGGATAGGGACAAGACCTGAAGGTATTGGCAAGTGAAGTGCTGAAGCAATGGCTGGAGTAGGATAAAGGTCCAGGCTAGAGTAGGAAGGCATACTGGGGTGGATGGACCAGGAGAGTGTCCCGGGCCTGAGGCCTCTCTGAGGTCCAGGAGTAGGTGGGCAGCAGAAACTGAGGAAAATAGGAGGAAGACTGGGAAACATGGTAGGGGTATAAGGGGAAGATAGGGGACATAGAGTCATAACATTTCAGAGGTAGAGTCCTTTCAGATGTGGACAGACCTGGTAACTGGAAGTGGAGATGGAGTAGAGATAAAGATCCAACAGGTGTTTATCTATAACTAGTAAACTAATTCTGTCTCTTCTGAGATGAGCCTCAGGAAGTAAAAACCATCCTGTCTCTGGAAGAAGTTCAAACTCAATCTTTCTAGATGATATGTAGGGCTAAATTTTCCCCAAAGCATGGTTGGCTAGTCTCATAGGGCTGAGATCCCTTACGCCAAATTGCCCATCACAGCTCACTGGCATGAAGCAACAATAACCATAGGCTTCTTTTGGTCACTTTGGGGACAGGACCATTTAGGGAATGTCCCAGAAAAGAAGGGATCCAGTAGAAAGATATCTGGCTATTTAGATGAATCAGGACAAAGGTGGCATTAGGAACCTGGAATAGGCTGGAACTCAGGATACATGGTTCTAGTTCTGCTTCTCTAGTGGGTTGATTTGTGACCTTGTATCAATTCTTTCCTTTCTCTGGGTTTCATGATCCCATTAGTACGAGGATGAGTTGGACTAATAAATGACTCTAAGTACCTTTCTAGCTCTAAAGTCCTAGGCTCAAATCTAACAAGGGATCAGCTATATAAAGAATGGGATCTAATATCTGGCAAATTATTAGAGGAGTTTGAATGAGATCACACAATAGTTACTGATTTTATTTTTCTAGTCATTTTTATTGAAATATAGTTTATATACAAAATTATTATTGGTTTCTGACAAACAACTTAGTAATTCATCAGTTACATTCATTATTAAATGCTCACCATGGTTAAGTGTAGTTACCATCTGTCACCATACAAAGATACTACAATATTATGAGCTATTTGCCTTGTGTTATACTTCCATCCCCATGACAATATTATTTTATAATTTGAAGTTTTCACCTCTTTATCTCCATCACCTATTCCACCTGTCACCTTTCCCATGGTAACCAACCAACAATTTTCTGTGTTTATGAGTCTATTTCTGTTTCATTTGTTCATTTGTTTTTCAGATTCCATATGAAAGTGAATCCATAGGGTATTCATCTTTCTCTGACTGACTTATTTCACTTAGCATAATACCTTCTAGGTCTGTCCATGTTGTCACAAATGGCAAGATTTCTTTCTTTTTCCAAACAAGACATACACATGGCCAACTAACACATGAAAAGATGCTTAAAATCACTAATCATCAGGGAAATGAATATCAAAAGTACAATGAAATACCACCTCATACTAATCTGAATGGCTAATATCTACAAGAAATAACAAGTGTTGGTTAGGATGTGGAGAAAAAGGAATACTTGTGGGCTGTTGGGGGGAATATAAACTGGTGCACTATGGAAAGCAGTATGGAAGTTTCTCAAAAAATTAAAAATAGAAATACCATAAGACCCAGCAATCCTACTCCTGGCAATCTACCTGAAGAAAATGAAATTATTAATTCAAAAAGTTCTATCCACCCCTATGTTTGTTGCAGCATTATTTACAATAGCCAAGATATGGAAGTAACTGAAGTATCTATTAATAGATGAATGGATAAAGAAGTTGTGGTTTATACACATGTAATGAAATATTACTCAGCTATAATAAAGAATTACTGAATTTATTCTTGAAGCTTTAGGGTGTGCTGAGGTTTGCTTACCTTGTTGGCTGGAAACTGCTGCTGAGTTTATTCATACTGAAGTTGACTGGTTGGATAACAGAACAGAGGCTGCTAAGAGCCCTAGGATTCTATCATATTCTCTGACTCTGAGGCAAAACCAAAACTGGGTTTTCTCTTCCTCTCCCTCCTCCAATCCTAAACTTCAACAAGAGAAGTATGTGTGCATCTAAATTGACATTTTGTTACTGTCAAATCACTATGTCGTATACTTGAAATCAATATATTATTGTATATCAACTATACTTCAATTTTTTAAAAAGCTAAAATTCAAGGGAAAAAATGACACTTGGAAGATTGACTAAATACATGCATCAGGAAACTTCATTAATCTTTCAATAATCAACCTTCAGCTAGCATTCCAGCATAATCTTAAGCCCTTCTACCCCACTTATCACCTTTCCCATGCTTGTGGTTAACCAAAACTCATCCTGAAGAATGCTTCTGGGAAATTCAGAAGAGAGTTCAGAGGGTTTCTAGAGTTGCCTGCTTAGGTCCAAGAGAAAAATACCTCCAAGACAAGACCTGGAATCAACCTGGATGTCTACCAGCTTCTATTCTTCTACCACTAATTGCCAAACAGAGAGTCAGAGAAGGGAAGGGTTGAGAGATACTGGGCATTTCCAGACAGAGCTACACACTGTTGAGCTGAGGCAGTGCTTGACATGATGGGAGGCAGGGAAAGAGAAGGGGAAAAGAAAGGTGTCTACCATTCCCTTCATAAGACGGGTCCAAGACTGTCCCAGCTATTTCAGAAAGTCTCATAATTGAGGACAAAGTTTTATTCAGAGAAGTCATAACTAGAGCACAAAGCACCAAGGCCACATACCAGGGACTAAGCTGAAGTCCCAACATTGCTAAGTCACTCTAAACCCCAGGACCCAAGGAGGATGAGAGGTAGAATCAATGTCAAAAGCCAAGGCTGTGCTTCATAAAAGGATAAAATTGGAGCAAATACAGGTCAGGAACAAGTATGAAAATGCCTCAGGGGTTTGTCATAAATAGCTCTGAGGCATTTATGAGGTATGAGGTGTCTAGTTTGTGAATTTCTCCGGTTGACTTAAATGGCCAAAGCAAATATGGAGTTCCCTATCTCCAATATATACATACCATTCCCTGGTAGGGCTTGGCCCTGGACTTTCCCGGATTTATTTGAAGGAATCCAATAGATTTGGGGGTACTCTTGAAATGGAAAATACCTCTTCACAAGCTCTCAACTGGCCCCTAACCCTTTACTAAACTATAAATTGGGGCTGACTGTGGTACTAGTGGAAGTTCAGACTTTTTCCATCGTTTCCTTCAGTTTTCCATCTCAATTATCTGGGGCTAGACACAAGGCTAGAAGATGGGGGATGTGCTCTAGGCAAGTCAGGTGGACAAGTGGCTGTATCATATAAGTGAATATTCATAGATATTGGCACCTGGAAATAGAATGCCATGGGTTTTTTTTCCTTAGTAATTGTTTTCCAGTTTTTTTTTTTGTGGGGATGGGGTTGCTAAATATGGTCTCTGTGGGGAGATTATCTTCTGTGGTGTTCAGGGATAAGTGTTGGTTTTAGACTATTCCTCTGTAAACTCCATTGGGTCTTATAGGAATTTTTGAGGCTATACTACTCATGCCAGTACTGCTAGGCTGCTAGTGGTGTGCTGTTGGGTGTGGTCATAGCAGGGGTTAATGCCACCAGTGGGGCAGAATGAAGAACAATGGACAGTTATACTTACAGATTCAGCAAAGGTGAGGTACAAATACTATACTTCTTACCACAGCAGTAAGAGTTGAAGTACTCTCTTTCTAGACTCTGACTATTCCTAGGTTGTGGTTGGATAAGCTAGAAAGATAGAGATGGAGACAGCACTGGACAACACTCTCCATTATATTATCAATGTCCAACCCTGCTATGACTTTCGGAGGACACTTAAGTCTGTTATGAAGTTCATGGTGATAGTGTCCAGGAGCACTTCCATGGAAAATCAGGTGGTGGATGTCTTTGGGAGATTAGTTCTGCACTTGAGTTTTGGTGTCTGTTTTCTTTGGTTTGAGTCAGCTTTGCAACTTACTGCATGACTTTGGGCAAGAAACCCATTTGCAAAATGGGGTTAATAATAACATATCTTTTTGGACTGCTATGAGGGTTTAATGTGAATATTACACAAAGTACATAGTTCAGTGCCATAGTAAATGCTCAGTAAAGAGAAGTTATTGTACTTTTCCTCTTTCTAATCTGTTTTCACCCCAATGCATGTATCACAGAAGGAAATACATTAGAAGGTATCAGGGCAAATTTCAGAGTCATTAAAATTCTTGGCAATTCATAGTTTTTTAAGGGATGTGGTGCCCTGTCAGAATAGCATTAGGCAGAAAAAGTGCACTTCTTTGTAGGCTTCTCTCTTGGGAACAGATAAGCAGCCATTTGTTTCTTTGGGGACCCCTAGGGTGGCCCTTCACTTTTCCCAGGTGCTGCCATATATGGGCATCTTTTCCTTGCTCATTTTGGATAAATAAAACCACCTGCCTGCTGTGGAGGCATCCCTTCTGCCTTCTGAATAGAGCCCAAACACTTCCTGGTAGGTAGTGTGGTTACTTGGCCAGGATGTGGAAGAATGCCTGGAATCATTGTTGAAAGTAGGATCCAGAATCAAGCGCAGTGTCTCAGTACCTTTGGAGATTTCTGGGTTATAGGGTTTCAGGCTGAAAGGGCTAGGGATGTGGTGATGTATGGAGGAGAAAGGAACAAACATAATTGTCATTGCACTGGGTGTGCACAGCAATGTGGAGGGGGGTGTTCTGTAACAGACATGCCCCATTATCAGCAGAAAGCAGCATCTGCCCAGATGGTAGAGTGAGTGGGTCGGGGCAGATCCAAAACTGTCTTTTCAGAGCTCCTGAGTATGCTATGACATGAATTAGAAATAATAGGTGACAGCTGCCCTAGAACTACCAGAAAAAAAAGAAGGCTCACAGCATAGCTGGGTGCAAAGGTACAGCAGGTTGTTGTACAGGTACAATAATTTCAGTTTGCCTAGGACTTAAGGGTTTCCCAGGATATAAAACTTTCAATTTTAAATCCATAACAAACCTGGACAAATGAACAATTTGGACACCCTGTGAGTGCAGACCTGTCACTCTGTCTCTATCATAATCATCTATTACCCTGGTGATCTGTCAATTCCACTGGGATCAATAAAAGGCATGAAAGGTCAAATTATTGAGTGGGAATGCAGGGCAACAAACCAAGGCTTTTAGGCAAAGGAGTAACATTACCAAATAGATCTTTTATCTCCCCAATACTTTATTATGAAGACATTTAAATACACAGTAAATTTTATAGCTAACACCCATATGTCCCCACCTAGAGCCTACAATTAGTATTTTACTAGATTTATTACATACCTATCCTATCTATCCATCAATCCACCTAAATTTTGATGCATTTCAAGATAAACTTCAGACATCAGTACACTGTTCATTTTTGTGGTTTAGTGGAGTAAGACCCAAATTTGAAGGCACTTGACTTCTACCAGCCTCAATTTTCTCATCTCTAGGTTGATGATGCCAACTATCACTAGGAAGATTTGATTTATTTATCAAACACTCAAATAATGTTTTCTACACTCACTTTATACATGTCATCTCATTTAATCCTCATAACAATTCAATGAGGTAAATTCTATTATTACCCCTATTGTATAGCTGAGGTTTCAAGAAGTTAATAAGCTCAGCAAAGGTCACAGAGCTAACAAATGGTATTGCTGAGAACTGAATCCAGATTCTGTGACTTTAGCATTCATGCTTTAGCCACTACACTATGCTGTCTCCCATATGTGATAAAGTATGTGAAAGTACTTATCACAGTGCCTACCGCACACTGTAGGCATCCAGTGAATGGTGATCCTCCCCTTATTCATTTAAAAAATTTCATTGCAACCCCACACAGCAGGCATTATCTCCAGGAAAGGGGGAAGTGAAGGTCAGAGAAGTTTGGTAACTTGCTCAAGAATGCACTACTAATAAATAAAGGATTTGGGATTTGAACCCAGGGGTAACTGGCTCCTGGGTCAGTGTCATTTCCCTGTGTTGTGCAGGGTAGAAACTACTGAAGTGCCTGTGAGCCTAGACCACCTAAGGTGAATTCTTGTTTAGAGATGGTCTTTCTTCCATGGCCACAAGCACAAAAGAATGTGTGGAAAGAGAGGCTTCTGCCTAGTTCCCAGGAGAGGCCTGTGTCTTTTACAAACTATTAAACAGACTCAGTGGTAGGTGGTAGCAGAACCTCAGCATCTCATCAAACTCCAGGAAAGGAACCAGGACTTTCTTTCTATGAAAGGCCTTACATGAAGGCAATACCCTCCCTCTTCCTCTTCCTCCTTCTCCTCCTTATCATCGTCATCTTTGGCCTCTCAGAAAGCCAGTCATAATCATTATCATTTTCTTCCTCATAGCTACCATTTACCGAATGCTTCTCAGGTGTTGTTCTAGGCACTTTGCATTTATCAGCTCATTTAATCTTTACAACAATGCTAGGAGGAGAGGACTACTACTTTCTTGCCTCACGTATGACAAAACGGAGGCCCAGAGAGGTTAAGTAAATAACCTAATGGCACCTGGACCTGAGTTAACAGCTTTCTTAGAGTTCACCATGGGAGATGTTGATCATTGCAAAGATGTTGATAGTTGCTATGAGAAAGCTGAGGGCTTAATAGTAATGGGGAACTGGAGTTTAAGAGCACAATTGCTAATATTGCCTGGCCTTCCCCTGTGGAGTGAGCTCCTATACTCAGTGTAAAAGCAAAATCTGACACAAAACATACATATAATTCATCCTCACTGTGTCAAACATGGAAAGAGGGCCCCATATTGGGTTATTCCCAGATTGTAAGGTCTGGGTTCTTGTCATGGCTTTGCTCTTAAACTGATATGTGACCTTGGGTAAGTCAGTTGCCCTCTCTATATCTCATCTATAAAATGTGGATGATAATAATACATGCTCTACTAATAGTACAGGGTTATTAGTGGGAGCATCAAATGGAATGCTGAAGAAGGTGCTTTAAGTGTGAAACATTTTACTAATAGAACAAATAACCTACCTTACTCTCTTCCTTCTTCTCTTCCTCCTTCCCACTTTTCCATCCTCCCTTGTCTTCTTTTTTCACTCTGTTTTATTCATCTTCTTCCCTCTTTATTATCCCTTAACCAAGTCTTGAACTTACCTTCAGCACTCCTAGGCAGAATGAACATAGCTTTTAGAGGCAGACAGATCTGGGTCTGACTCCTGGCTTTGACCCTTCCTATTTGTTAGACAAGTATTTTATCCTTTTTGAGCCTCAGTTTTATCACTTTTTAAAAAATGGACACATAATAACACCTTCCTTGCAAGGTTATTCTTGAAAGATGTGATAGATTGTCTGCAAATATGGCTAACATTTATCCTCCCATCCTTGACATACATGCAACTTCTGCCATCAAGAAGTAGAGCCTCTTTTCCCCACTCCGTAAGTCTGGGCTGCCTCTGTGACTTGCTTTGATTACAATAGAGTACAATAGAAATATGGCTCTAAGACTTCTGGTATTACAGTACAAAAGGCCTTGCTGCTTTGGTTTTCAACTTCTTGGAAGCCTGCTGGCAGGTAAAAAAAAAAGTCTGGTTACTCTACTTAGGGAGACAGGCCAAATAGGGAGCTCTGGAGGATAAAATAATGCAAAGGTTGGGGGTGGTGTTCCCAGAAGGTACTGCTCAAATTGCAGAACCATGAGCAAATAAATAGTGGTTGTTTTAAGCCACTAAGTTTTTAGGGGGTTTGTTTCAGTTAATGAACCAGAAAAACTAAATGAGACTGTAGCACTCCACCCAGTGGCTGGCAGGTGAAGGTGCTCAATACATGATTGTTCCTTTCCAGTTCAGAAGTGTCCCTGACAATGCCTGACCTGGCTAGTTGTGCTGCAGTGAAATTGACAGATCTGACCTCCTGTGTGCCAAGGATGCAGAGCAATGACTATGCCTATACTTTACAGGGACTTACTAAGACTTATACAGGTTAAGGTGTGCTCCAAGTCACACAGCTGACTTTCCTCCCTTTGCCCAGAGTGAACTCAGGCCACCTCAAAAATAGGCTTATAGCTGAACAAAATCTGGGGTGATGTCAGATAAGACAAATAGTATTTATTTTGACTGGTCATCCAATCTAATGGATACCAGAGGCACGGGGGAAGGAAATAAACATTTGAGTGCTTATTATGTGTCTAGCATAGCTCACAACAGCCCCAGAAGTAGATACTATTATTTTTCCATTTTCCTGGTGAGGACACTGAGGCACAGAGAAGTTTTTATCACCTGTTGGGTTTCTGGGAAGCATTGGGACAGTTTAATGTGTAGGATATTAATTAGGGAACCTTTGGAATTAAAACTTGTAGAAGAGACAGAAGAGGAGGCACGACTGGACAGAAGGAGCTGTTTAACTGCAATGTAATCTTAATGGTAACCTCAGTCCACCCTATGGAGAGCTGAAACTTGGGTGGCCCTTCAGAGTTCTTCCTTATTGCATCCCTATAGGGGACCAAGCCTTTATATACCTGCATTACTCACTGGATTCCTAGTTGCTGAATTCTGGTTCAGTTATTTCAGTTTTTTCAACTACTCCTATCATCCCCAAAAGGAAAAAAGCTTAAAGAAAAAAAAATGATCATAAACAAAAAGTAGAAACAAATGGGCTCTGGAACCAGAAAAATTTGGATTCAAATCCTGAAACTTCTCTAATTAGCTCTTTGTTTAACTCTAGACAATTTATCTAATTTCTCTGAGTTTCAGTTCACTTTTTTGGAAAATGACAATAAGAATACTTAGCTTGGAAGATTACTTTGAAAATCAAATATCATTTCTATAAAGCATCTTGCATAGAGACCTGACAGAAAGTAGATAATGAATAAATGGAAATTATTATAAAAATGGGATAAATGATTGTGCAGTGGTGTGCCTGGTTTCCTCACTTGTAGACCACAGTAAGAGTGGTGAACAGCTATCCAGAAAGGAAAAAGATATTACACCTTTTCTATTACTTGGTACCGGTAGGCACTCAGTCATCATTTACTCCAATGAACAAATGTTTATTTAAAAGGATTTGTACAGATATAATACTCTTACTTTCAAAGAGCAGAGGAAACTTTTATATTATGAACACACAGACACCATGGCAATTTAAAACTACAGTTAAGAACAGAAAGAAAAAATATCTACCCCTCCCCAATCAGGAACTGAAACCTGGAGCTAAAACTTTTTCAGCCAGCCAACCACCATTCTCGTTCCTTAAGTCCAAGATTGACTTGACTAGAGATCTGACATTGGTAGAAGGGAGAAGAATAGGGTTTGGGGAGCCCAGTGCCTTTTCTTTTGGGAGGCAAGGCCACCTGCACAATCTATAGGAAAGAGGGTGGCTAGCAAGTGAGCTGAGCTGAGCCTACCTTACAGAAGAGTACAGACCCAAGAGGGGAAGGGATGAGTGGAGAGTAACTCCCACTCACTTGCATGGGTAAAGTAACTGGCACTCACTTGAATTTCAACCCATTCCTCTGACCCCTAAAATATACCACTGAGTAAGAGCCAGAATAATGGTTTTGAACAAAAGGCAACACAGATGTCTGCCTAAGGCCCCTTTCAGCCTAAGGCTGAGCCCTCAGCTCAATGACTTAGGCAGTGAATTAGGCAGGACTTCTGGAGTGTGTCTGTCTGCCAGATGTCACTGCAGGGAACTTCTATCAACTGATTTGCAAAAACTGGTATTATAGGAAGAAGATCTGCAAATGTCAGGATCCCCAGACACACAGCCTGGTACCTGAGAACTCTAGTATATCTAGGAGACTGGATTGGGGGAGGTTGGTCAACTGTATAATGACAGCCAGGCCTCCTGAATGACTATGAAAAGGAGGTGTTGTCCAAGCTACCTCTGAGCCTTGAGGATGAGATCAAGGTGAGTGTGGGGGTATATACACCAAGCCTGTTGAAAAGTCCAGCAAAAATATTATTGCCCCTTCAGAACCTAAGGCAAAAGTACAGGGATTGGATATATTAGAGCTTTCACCTGAAACAGATATGGGCCTCTCCTATCCTTTAGATCTTAGGCCCCAGGCCCCAGACACAAGAGACAGAGAATCACATCTAGGCCTTCTGTCCTTCCCTCAGCTTCAAACAAGGGGTTGAAGAATAGGTGAGAGAGAGGGGATCAGCAGACATACTGTCATTAGCACCTGAACCACATCTCTTTCTAACCTTGAAACTCCAAGAGCAGAAAGAAGAGCAAAGTGAAAGAGGGGTTGTGCTTCCATCACATTAAATAGGAGACTTGGTAAAGGTGAGGAAGGGTTGTTTCACATCAGGGCATCAATCACTCTGGCCAGGGGGACAGGTTATGAGTAGCAGAGCTCATGTGTTCTCCATCTTTTCATTCATCCTGCTTCCGTTTTGGCTTTTTGGGGTTCCGGGACCGACTCTTGGCTTTGCACAGAGGGCATATAGGTGCATTCCGGTGAATTTGCTGATGACATGACAAGCAGGCCTGGTGGGGGACACAGGACAAAGAAAGTTTGTGATCAGATTCTTCTAGGCCATGATTTCCCCAGGGTCCTACAAAGCAATTGTGATTTTCCAATAGGAGGAAGGAGTAATCAGAGAGTGAGACCCAAGTAGAGAGATTAGTGCTGGATGTAAGAGATGTAAAGGATTTAAGGGAGGGAGGATCAGACAGGGGTACTGAGGAAAAATATACAGAAGTTGGAAATAAGGCAAAATGAGAATCGCATAGCTATTTAGCATTATACTAGAGTATGGTCTAAGAGTCCCACTCAAAGAGTATTTAATTCCCTAGGATAGGCATCAGTAACTTTTTCTGTAAAGTCCAAGACAGTCAATATTTTAGATTTTTCAGGTCATATGGTCTTAGTTGCAACTACTCAACTATGTGTACATGAAAGAAGCTTTGGTAATACATAAACAAATGGGCATGTGTGTGGACCAACAAAACTTTATTTACAAAAACAGGGAGCAGGTCAGACTTGGCCTGTGTACTCTACTTCGTTGACCTCTGCTCTAGGAGAATGTCCCTTTGTTTGACTGTTACTGTCGATCAGAGCCCAGACTCTGTGATTTATGCTAATAAACTGCGAATGGTTTTTGCTTTGTAGAGATACAGATTATTTCTGTTCTGAGGAAAAGATAATCACAAAGGTTAGAGTTGTGTTGCCCTGCAGGACATTAACCAGTTCTGAATTTAACTTTGTAAACTTATTTCAGCACTCCTTTCCTTTTCTGACTATATAACTGTCTGTTCCTTAAATGTTCTTGGAACCAGCTTTGTAATCCTGTTGGCTCCCTCACTAATAATATATGCTCACTATATATTTGTATGAGTCATGTTTCTAACTTTTTGAAAATTATACTTTACCAGAGTCTGCCAGTCTCTCACATGCTAAGTCCTCTGGGAATGTGAAGCAACAAAACCAGAGGTCCACTGCAGCATACATACATACCAGTCCTTCCTTTATGTTCCAAGCATAGGTTATTTAAGGAAGGTCCCAAATAAGTAAGGCCAAATTCCCACACGCAGCCTTCCATGGGGCTTCTTGAGGATACTTCACTTTCTCCACATTCCCTACCCAGCTCACTCACCTTCATAGGTGGGGGCTGCTGCCTGAAGGTAGCTGTTTGCCGAGTGTCCTGCTTCCTAGCCACTTGGAGTTGTTGGGCAGCTGCAGCTGCAGCGGCCAGGGACTCAGGGATGGGGGGCTCCTGAGGCTCCGTCTGCCATTCAGCTTTCTGCTTCTCAAAGTAACTTTAGAGATGAGAGACATTAGCAGGATCATTCTTAAAGCAAAGAAAACCTTGACCCTCTTAAGGATTCCATGCCACAAAACTAAAGGGGTTGTAGTTCAACACAGAAATTTTCTGCACCATCCCAAGCACAAGTTTCTTCTCCCTGGGTTACCAGGCCCATTGTCTACTAGGAAGGGTAATCTTCCTGCCCCTTGGCTCTGACAGACCCAGAAAATCAAGAAATTCCAGGGCTAGCAAAATCCTCAAAGGGCATTCATCTACCCTCCATCCTATGTCCCTTTACAGTATTCCCATTAAGTATCCTTAGTCCTCTGGTGACAAAACTTTAGGCATAAGAAGCTCACCATTTCCACAAGGAGCTTGTTCTACCTTAAGGAAGTATGCTTTCTTTGAGTGAAGTGAACTTTGTCTCTGTAAGGTGAAACTAGTTCTTAGCTCTGGGTCTTAAAATGAAGTCCCAGACCAGCCCATGGAGACCATGAAAGAAAGCTGAGGCTTCTCTGCTTTCAGAGGTTTCTGGACACCCCTTCTAGAACTTGACGTGGGAAGTGACCTCTTAAGCATCATAGACATAGTCTTGTATTATTAAAATTACACAAAGAATTTAAAAAACCACCTAGCAATTCTAGTCTAATAGTTCTTTTTGTGGTATAACAACCCAGTACAGAGACTGGCCCAAGGCCATGCAATGAGTCAGCCACTGAAAGACCTGTGGCAACAACTAGGTACGGTGACTTCTAGAATAGGCTTTATGTGTATACATATATGCCTCTGTGTGTGTGTGTGTGTGTGTGTGTGTGTATTTCAGGAAAAGGGTAGGGTAGCTTACTCCAAAGAGAGCTTTTCTTCCTCTTCACATAGGTCAGGGAGCCTCTGCAAGCCCAGAGTCATGCGCAGGGCATCCACATGTTCCTTCAGTGGTTTATACTCATCATGTAGCCGCCGGGTAGATTCTAGCAACTTGTTTAAGTCATTTTCAGACTGTTTGATTGTGTTTTCCATCTGGAAACAGGTAGATATAGAGAAAACATGGCAAGCTGAGTGGCTAACAGCATAGACTCCAGAGGCCGACCAATCTATGGTCAGGCCCTCAATCTGACATGTATTCTATGTATCCTGTTAAGCCTCAGTTTCTTCATCTGTATAATGGTGATAATAATAGTATCTACTTCATATAATCTTGTGATGATTCAATGATTAAATTCATATAAAGATCTTAGTATGGGGGCTAACACAGAGTAAAATACTCAGTAAGTGGGAGTTATAATTCAAATATAGCATCTTCACTAAATGGCCCTTAGAGCTCTTTTAGTCCACCCAACCACCATTTTACACAGCAGAGAATTGAGACTCAGAAGAAGGAACTTCCTCAGAGAAATATTTATTAGGGGTAAAGCCTAGATAAAGACTCAAGGCTACTGCCTCCCAGGCTAGTAGCCTTTCTCCTAGAACAATGGTTTTCAAAAGGTAATCATCAGATCAGCAGCATCAGCATCACCTAGGAATACATTAAGAGGGCAAATTCTCAGGCAGTACCCAAATTATATGTAATCGGAAATTCTGGAGTGGAGTCCAACAATCTGTGTTTTGACAGGCCCTCCAGGTGACTCTGATGCACATTTGAGATCCACTGGCCTAGATTCTCAGCTCCTCTGTGGTTAATAATCCTGTTCATTTCATTGGCTTTGTACCCTTCATTACCTGGTAGCAGAACTGCCAACTCGTAATGAGACCCTGGAATCCTGGAATCTTGTGACGCGAAATCCTAAGTACCTACTACCCAAAATGCATTCATATTTCCTTTAAGATCCTAAGCCTGGCAATATCAAGAAATAAGGTTTACAACAGAAACAAATTTCCCAGGAATAGAAATTTAAGTCCTTCAAATGTACTTAAAAAAATACTTCTCACTGTCATAGGCTCTAAGGGTTGGAAAAAGGACCTTACAAATCAGCACCTTCAACCTCCCTCCTGGTGAAGGAATCATCAATACTGCAGCCCAGACGGGTTAACATTCAAACTCTGCTTGAATAACTCCAAAATGTGGGGAACTTATCACCTTAGCAAGCAATTCATTACCCACGTTCCAAGAGTCTCCAAAAGAGAGCCCCATTTTGGTAGGCTGGCAGAGACGAATTGTTTGACTTACTTGGAAGCTTTGGAGCACTTTAAGCTAGACCCCAGAGGCACCTGCCTGCTCTATTTTTTCCCAAGGCTAGCTCTCAACTTCCAGATTCTAAGAATGAGAGCACATCAGAGATAAAAGACACATTAGAGTCTCTCACTGTACAGAGAGAAAAAATGAGGCCCAGAGAGAAGGGACTTATCCAGTCATACATAATTAGTAACAGAGCCAGGGCTGGATCTCAGAACTCCTAGATTCTTCCACTATGACAGCCTGATGCCTACTCCTGCAAGTTGGCCACATCTACATCTCAAGGAGATGCCACAGCACTTACTTCAACCTATTCTTCAAAGGGTCTGGAGGTAGGCTTCAGGCAGCCAGCCACATACCACATTGATGTCAGCATGGATCAGTCGGAGTTCCTCTACATGGGCCATCTTCTCCTGTAGTAGGAGGTCCATCTCCTGCTTGTATTCTTTCAGGTGCCTCTCCTCTGATTCAAGGGCCTCAAACTCAGCCTTCAAACGGGCCTTGATCTTTTCCATCTGCAGGGTCTTGTTCCTACAATTACCAAAACACAGAAAACAGCCCAGCAGGAGAAGGGCAGAAAATGGGAATGGAGTAGTTAGGCCCTGAGCCAGAGCTTTCTTTCTAAGCTTTCCTCTCTCCAGGCAGAACCAACCTGAAGCCATCCTCAAAAAGTTAGGAGATCGTTTCTTCTAAGATGGAAGTGCAGTGGTTATATAATGGGGAGTTTTGTTCCCTTATGGGGCACTTACAAACATGAGGCAGGTTTTAGCTGTTAGATCAACTGAAGAGAGAGTACTACTGGCATTCAGTGGACATGGGCCAGAGATGCTAAACAGCCTCTCTCAATGCACAGGAAAAGTCCCACACTACAAAATAACTCCTACCCAGGATGCCAATTATGACCTCTTGAGAAATGCTAGAGCAGCACTGCCCAATAAATTTTCTGTAATGATGGAAATGTTCTGTATCTGCGCTTTGCGATACAGTAGCTACAAGGCACATGTAATTACTTAGCACTTGAAATGTGGCTAGTGCTACTGAGGAACTGAGTTGTAAGTTTTATTTTAATTAATAAAACTTTACATTTAAACAGCCCCATGTGGAGAGACTTCCGGGAAGATGGCGGTGTGAGCAGGGCGGCAGAAATCTCCTCCCAACACTATATTTATCTACGAAAACACAGAAAATACATCTATTCCTAAAGAGAGACGAGAATACACAGGAAAGCGCACAGCGTGCAGCTACACCCGAGAGGACTCGGCACCCCA
>JAVSCE010004758.1:0-13757 GCA_032199065.1 Smutsia gigantea | reverse complement strand
AACCCCTGGGTCTGATGGATTCACCTCTGAATTCTACCAGACATATAGAGAAGAAATAACACCGATTCTCCTTAAAGTTTTCCAAAAAATAGAAGAGGAGGGAATACTTCCAAACTCATTCTATGAAGCCAGCATCACTCTAATACCAAAACTGGGCAAAGACCTCACCAAAAAGAAAATTACAGACCAATATCCCTGATGAACGTAGATGCAAAAATACTCAACAAAATATTAGCAAACCGAATTCAAAAATACATCAAGAGGATTATACACCATGATCAAGTGGATTCATCCCAGGGATGCAAGGATAGTACAACATTCGAAAATCCATCAACATCATCCACCACATCAACAAAAAGAACAAAAACCACATGATCATCTCCATAGATGCTTAAAAAGCATTTGGCAATATTCAGCATCCATTCCTGATTAAAACTCTCAACAAAATGGGTATAGATGGCAAGTACCTCAACATCATAAAGGCTATATATGACAAACCCACAGCTAACATCATACTTAACGGCGAGACGCTGAAAGCTTTTCATCTAAGATCAGGAACAAGACACGGATGCCCACTCTCTCCACTGTTATTCAACATAGTACTGGAGCTCCTAGCCACAGCAATCAGACAAAACAAAGACATACAAGGCATCCAGATTGGTAAAGAAGAAGTCAAATTGTCACTATTTGCAGATGACATGATATTGTACATAAAAAACCCTAAAGAGTCCATTCCAAAACTACTAGAACTAATATCTGAATTCAGCAAAGTTGCAGGATACAAAATTAACACACAGAAATCTCTTGCTTTCCTATACACTAACGATGAACTAACAGAAAGAGAAATCAGAAAAACAATTCCATTCACAATTGCATCAAAAAGAATAAAATACCTAGGAATAAACCTAACGAAGGAAGTGAAAGACCTGTACTCTGAAAAACTACAAGACACTCCTAAGAGAAATTAAAGAGGACACTAACAAATGGAAATGCATCCCATGCTCTTGGCTAGGAAGAATAAATATTGTCAAAATGGCTATACTACCTAAAGCAATCTACAGATTCAATGCAATCCCTATCAAACTACCAACAGCTTTCTTCAATGAACTGGAACAAATAATTCTTAAATTCATATGGAACCACAAAAGACCCCGAATAGCCAAAGCAATCCTGAGAAGGAGGAATAAAACAGGGGGAATTACGCTCCCTGACTTCAAGCTCTACTACAAAGCCACAGTAATCAAGACAATTTGGTATTGGCACAAAAACAGACCCACAGACCAGTGGAACAGAATAGAAAATCCAAACATTAACCCATACATATACAGTCAATTAATATTTGATAAAAGTGCCTTGGATATACAATGGGGAGATGACAGCCTCTTCAGCAGCTGGTGTTGGAAAAACTGGACAGCTACATGTAAGAGAATGAACCTGGACTACTGTCTAGGCCCTTACACAAAGGTAAACTCAAGGTGGATCAAAGACTTGAATGTAAGTCATGAAACCATAAAACTCTTAGAAAAAAACATAGGCACAAATCCTTTGGACATATACATGAGCAACTTCTTCATGAACATATCTCCCCGGGCAAGGGAAACAAAAGCAAAAATGAACAAGTGGGACTATATCAAGCTGCAAAGCTTCTGTACAGCAAAGGACACCATCAGTAGAAAAAAAAGACATCCTACAGTATGGGAGAATATATTCATAAAAAACGTATCTGATAAAGGGTTGACATCCAAAATATATAAAGAACTCATGCACCTTAACAAGCAAAAAGCAAATAATCCAATTAAGAAATGGGCAGAGGACATGAATAGACACTTCTCCAAAGAAGAAATTCAGATGGCCAACAGGCACATGAAAAGATGCTCCACATCGCTAATCATCAGAGAAATGCAGATTAAAACCACAATGAGACATCACCTCACAGCAGTGAGGATGGCCGACATCCAAAACACAAACAACGACAAATGTTGGCGAGGATGTGGAGAAAAGGGAACCCTCCTACACTGCTGGTGGGACCGCAAATTAGTTCAGCCATTGTGGAAAGCAGTATGGAGGTTCCTCAAAAAACTCAAAATAGAAATACCATTTGACCCAGGAATTCCACTCCTAGGAATTTACCCTAAGAATGCAGCAGCCCAATTTGAAAAGGACAGATGCACCCCTAAGTTTATTGCAGCACTATTTACAATAGCCAAGAAATGGAAGCAACCTAAGTGTCCATCAGTAGATGAATGGATAAAGAAGAGGTGGTACATATACACAATGGAATATTATTCAGCCATAAGAAGAAAACAAATCCTACCATTTGCAACAACATGGATGGAGCTAGAGGGTATTATGCTCAGTGAAATAAGCCAAGCCGAAAAAGACAAGTATCAAATGATTTCACTCATATGTGGAGTATAAGAACAAAGAAAAAATACTGAAGGAACAAAACAGCAGCAGACTCACAGAACCCAAGAATGGACTAATAGTTACCAAAGGGAAGGGGACTGGGAAAATGGGCGGGAAGGGAGGGATAAGAGGGAAAAAGGGGCATTACGATTAGCAGATGTAATGTTGGGGGGGCACGGGGAGGGCAGTACAACTCAGAGAAGACAAGTAGTGATTCTATAGCATCTCACTACGCTGATGGACAGTGACTGTAATGGGGTTGGTGGGGGGGACCTGATGAAGGGGTAGTTTAATAATCGTAATATTGCACATGTAATTGTAAATTAATGATAATAAAATAAATTATATAAAAAAAATAAATAATATAAAATAAAGGGTTAAAAAAATAAATAAATAAAACCATTCATTGAACATTCACTATCCCCACACTAATGGAGTGTCTACTGAACGTCAGGCTTGGAGCTGCAAGGATACTTGAGTAGGTCTGAAAATCTATTATTCATTCAGCATATGTTTAGCAAGTACCCAGAAAGTCACTCAGAAGCGACTGAGCACATCACTGCCAAGGAACAAAATGATGCATTTGCAGGTGATACATGCTACAAAGAGGCAGGGACAATGTAAAGAAAACTTGCTGGACGCTTTTTACACCTGGGTCTGTCCTAAGTACCTTACCTGGATTATCTCCAGTGCTGAGGGAGTTGAGAGGATGGAGACAAGGCTCTGAGCTAGGGTGTTCAGGAAGAACTTCATGGAGCTGGAAGCAATAGAACAGGATCTTAGAAAATACTTTACTTCTGGAGCATCACGCTCAAGCCTGGTTTTACGACCCAAGCAGGCTATTTCTAAAGATGCTTCTTGGTGCAAAGGCTATTTTAAAGGAAATATCCAATGAAATGGGATAGTTTGTACTAAAAGTTTTTATCTGACTACAAAATAGAACCACTACCAGCCTGAGTAAGAGTCCAGCTATTGTGAAAAATGAACAACTTCCCATCACATTATCAAGTCTAGTAGTCATCTTGCCTCCATTACAGTTCCAATTCCATTCCCCCCCAGATGATCTCCTTTTTCCCCTAAAGTCACTGGGAATCACATGTGCAGTACACTCTGGGATCCTGTTCCCAATTATTGATTGTGTAATTTATTGATAAAGCAAAGCCAAATATGAGTAAGGAGGAGAGCCTAATCAGAAATGAGGCAATTGGTGTCCCAACAAGGAAAATTCCAGGGCTTCAAAAAAAGGAAATCACCAATGCGTCGTTTGAGAGCTTTGTCACCAAAGAAATAACCCCTTAATAAAAATCCACCAGAAAATGGATTAAACAGATGGGGGAAAGTTATCAGTGGCATAAAATGGGCATGCAGAGAAAGGGAATGATTTAGAACCAAAAGGATTCTGGCACACACTGAAGATTATCTATTTGTGTCCTAAAAAGAATGTTATAGAAAAACCTATATGAAAAAGAATATAAAATCAGCCACAAGGAAAGAACATCACCAGTTATGGGCTGATACAGAAATGCTGGAGCCACTATTTTACTGGATAGATTAGTCAATTTAGTTAAATAATTGCTTTGTAAGGACCTTTTCTTTATTTAATTTACTACTTGAATGAATCAGCCAAAACAGTAACATTTGGTAGAGTGTGGATGCAGCTATATTCTGATAAAACTTGCCCTTAAATATATAGAAAATATTTTATCATAATAGAGAAACACCCCAACAGCATGTGTCACATATTCTATCCTGGCTTCATATATCTGAACATGGTTCTGATCAGTTGTCCATCTACACTTATGTCAGCTCATGGGACCTGTATTTTGCCTTATGGGAAGAAATCGCAAAGGCTCAGTATATTTAAAAGTCTTTGAAAATTACAGGACTAAAAACTCAGTTTTGAATATCCTTGAGTTGTTAGGTGATCTTTAATAGCTCATGCAGCCTCTATGTTTTCTAAGTGTTATGTTGCATGACTAAAGAACGATGTTCACACAGGCACACACACACGTACTCTCCTACTTGAGCAGAGAGAGACAACAGACTGATCAGGAGGCTCTTACATCTGGAAGAAACACAGAACTGGAGACCAGCGGAAAACACAGCATCTGAGTGATAGCGTAACGGCTGCTATTTGTACCCATCTTCCATCCACTGATGTGAAACTCGGGGTCTTTCCCTGCCAGAGACTAATTTTAGGGAATGAGCTTCCTGGTGAGCTCACAGCTTAACACTGCTTGTATCACCATCTTGAGTCAGCAGTGGGTAATGCTGTGCAGAATAAACTAATTTTAGTCATCTGTGAGATCCTTGTAAACACTCCATAGTGACTTTTCAAAGTCAGTGTGAACTTGTTACCTCCGCTTCATTTCCTGCTCCTAATAATCCACTAGGGCTATTTTTAGGTCACAATATCTAACAGGACTTGTCTAGGTGAGTTCCTCTGTTTCAGAGCTGGCATTTGAAAATCCTGCCACAGATTCCAAAGTCAGAAGTCCTTCTGGTTCAATGTACTAGAAACGTGACTAACAAATATGGCAGCAAAGGCCACGGAAATGTAAGTGTCCTGTGGGTGCCGAGGGACAACCACTGCTCACCTTACTCACATTCTGGCAACACTTCAAGTGAGCTCCAGCCTGCGGCTGCGTGGAGGGAGAGAGGAGGAGGGAAAATGCTTATCCCTGAAGCTATTAGCCCTCCCTCAGGCTGTTGCACCGTACACGTTTGGAGTGTTAAATGGCCCTGACACTGCTGAGTCACGTTCTGTGATGCACCCCTGGGCTCTGAGTCGTGTTTCCCTCAGCAGTCAATCACATGCGGAATATAGAGCCCCTCTAATTTGTTCAGTATCTCATGGGTCACTGAGAAATAACAGGGCCTGAGGACCAACTCTACTGGTCAGATCACCCAGTCAGGTGTGTTATCAGAGCCTATGACACTGAGCCAAGAACTCTTATTTCATGGAGTGAGAATTGCGGGTAAGACTTTGCACTACGGTTTTGGGTTTCTGAGAAACATGCTGGCTTTTTGGCTGTATTTGTTAAGGAATGTAAAAACCAAGAGTTGGAAGAAGGGAGTAAGGAGAATTCTAAGCATCAGACCCCTGAGGCTGGCGGTGAACAGCTCAACAGCCAGAAAGAACGTGAAGGTGCCCAGTCATACGTGAAAGAAGTTTCTCGGTTTTTGCTCCTTCTTGAAAACTTTCTAGCTTGAAATGTTTGATATCAATTTGTCCTGGTCTAAAAAGAGAATTAGAGAATTTCAAGTGAAGTGTATGAGAAGCAAAGGGAGGAGAGAGGGAGAAATGAGAAGCAGAATCAGAACTCTTAATAGGGAAAAAGAGGGAAATGGTGTGTCTGGTAATTATTTTTATAAGAAAGGCAGCTAATAAGAGTTCCAGTGTAGAGTTTCTATTTCTTGAATTCGCTGAAAGTAACTTTGAGACTCTGGGGTATGGGGGGACCAAGATTTTGCTATAGGAAACTTCATTTAAATGCTTCCTCCCAAAGAAAATACACATCATACCAAGACATACAATCTATGTGTAGCTTTGCTGCACTGCTGGAAACTCGGCCGCACTGACTGATTCTTCTCGAATCCCAGTGACCTCATTTACCCCTCTAAAAGCGAGTGTGATGGACTCCTGGTTGAGTAAAGCAAGTCTTTCAGAGCGGGGAGGCAGCTGCCTCCGGCCAGCCCCTCTGTGAATGAAAGGCGTGGGCAGCGGTCTCCGTGAACCATGCAGGCCGTCCTCTTGCAGGAGCCTAAGAAAGCAACCTTTTGAGGACCGTTGTGTTAAGGAATGTCTGGAATGTTTTTGGTCCTGAGAGTTCCCAGGAAGCCTATATGGTCCCCAATAAAGAATGGGCAAAGCTACGTTATAATGTTAGGCAAGACCGATTCAGATCAGACACAGATCAGGGTGAAAAATCATTACGATGGATAAGATCGTCTCTTCTCAACCATTAAATGCAGTTTCAGAATTTCTGTGTTCCAGCTGTATCCCACAGACCAGCTACTACCGTCCCTGGCTAATGAAAGGGTAGATGCTAAATGGGCTGTACATTCTAAACTAAAAAATTTGCAACTACCTGCAATTTTTCATACTTGTCTTTAGCTTAGCATATGAATGAGTTAAATATCAGCATGACTGCACCTTTGACTTTACAGTTCTTCATGGAATTGGGAAGTTCTATTTCTAATTATATTTTAAAGGTTTCACTAATTCTATTTATAGGTAGGCCTCTGTATGCACATACATATACATATATACAAATATGTTTTGCCTGATTGCCTCTTTTGTTTATAAGAACTTTAAGTTTGCTAAGGATGAAGACACTGTTTTAATGAAGCTATTTGGCACTCAAAATCATATTAGTGTGTAGAATAACATGGTCATTTATTTTATACTTTTTATTTTGAATATGCTCCATCTTAGGATTTCTCAAACTTTTTATCTGCATTCCATAGTAAGAAATACATTTAAAAGTTCGATTCAGTACACTCAATGTATATATTTATATATACATATGCATATATATACATATCTGAAACAAAATTTCATGAAACTAAACATACCTTTAAAAAGTGTGATGCAAGTCTGGTATTTTCTATTTTATTTCTTCATTTGTATGAAATATCAGTCATGACTCATTGTATTAATTTTCCTACCAACTAATAGGTCATGACCTGGAGTTTAAGAAACACTGTTCTACTTTGCCCTTCAAATATTTCTGTTCAAGAAAATAAAATATTATAATGCAATAATATGAGTATCCATTTGAAATGATTCAAGGAAATAAAAGTTCTAATAAAAGGAATCATTGTGTCTTTGACTTCAGCTAGTTATGATCATTATTATTATGTTACATTCTGGAGGATATTGACTTTTAAAAATGAGACTAGTCATCCCATGTCTTCTTTTTAAATTACATTTTTCACAACCTTTCAAACTTAAAAATTAAGCTACTTCCTTTCTTTAGGCTCTCCCCCCTCCCCCCCAATTTTTTCTAAAGAAAAGATGATAGTATTTAATAGAATACAAAATGAAGAATACAAGTCTGGCTTTTACCATAACAGACTTCTGTGAGCTCAGTTTTGGATCATAAAAAGACCCTGTGCAGCCTGAGGATAAATGCAGAGTCAGACTCTGGGCTCTGGCTGGTTCCTTAGAACTGATCTGTAAATTTGACTTTTGAAGATGGGATCAGACATTAATTACCAATAAAGGGTAATTATTAAAGAAACTCCATCTGTGAAAATGGAGACTATCCCTAGTATGAATAATGATTCCCTAACAGAGAGGTCCTCTACTTGTCAATAAAATTAATGGGTTGCTCAAAACCCCAAAAGCTGAAGACATTGAGAAGACTACTTTTGAAATGGGCTGTGTATTCCACCTCAATGTATCTGGTTTGTAAACTTAGATTTTTGCATAGTAAGTGAATTAGAATGGGCCCTACTTATACTTTTTCTTGATGCCGCCCACAGAGGTCACAAACTGGTGTTGAGAGATAGGTATTTTTGAACCCCAAATGCCACAATGTGGATTGCCTGGACAACAGGACAGACAAACTATTCTAATAAGAGTGACCCTTTGAGAATTACCATATGGAACAGGATCCCATGGCAGGTGGAGTAGAAATACGGTACACACTTCTTCCCCACCCAGAACAGGGAATTTTGACTACGCAACTCTCAACATGCCCTTCCATCCCTACCCCCACCTGGGTTTCTTCACCTGGCCTCCCTGACTCACCACAGTACTCACCACATGCAATTGGAAGCACCCACTGACTTCTGCCTCTCTTGATAGGTTCTAAGTTGCAGAGGGCAAGTGGGGTGTCTATCCTGTCCACGTTGCCTCCCCGAACCAGTATAGTGAACTGGGCCCATTGCTTGGGAACTCCCATAACATTGTGTAGAGGGGAAAGAACAGATGAATGAATTTTAAATTCATCACCCACTTTAACTTGTAGCCCCCTGCAAGAGTCAGCCTTCTCCATACCTATGGCCCAGTATGAAGTTCCAAGCACTCTTCGGGGGAGACCCTCCCTCCAAATTGTGCAGGGAACTCACTTCCAGGCCTCCTCCAGCCAGCCTCTGATTACAGCTACAGCTCTGTGGAAACAGATCTTGGGATCTCAGAGTGGCTGGAAATTGCTGACCCAGGCACCTGGAAAAACCTAGAAGCAACAGATGCTGTGGCACCCAGGATCTGAAAGAAAAATTCAGATGCCATTTTTTCGCCTTATCTCCTCCCACAGTTTTTGCAGCAAGTATTTCACTGAGAGCGAGGAAGGTAATATTTTACAGGCAAATTGCTATAAACAACATTGTCTAAGGTATACAATAAGTTTTCCGTAAACATTTGTTCAATCAGGGCACAAAGGGGGAGATGGTAGTCTATACACTAATTGCCCTCCTTCAGGTATGGGTAGGAAGGAATACCTGAATCAGGTGGACACAAGTGGCATTTGCAGTCTCTGTCCTATTAGCTTGAATCATAGGAAACTATCCTTTTAGTAGGTCAAAAACGGTCAAATATCATCAACCTACTACAAGTTTCAGTGTACTGCCTCATTGACAGAAACAAGTCAAGGCTGAATCCTGCTGATAAGAAGAAAGTCTGAATGGCATGTCAGGCCATTAACAGCCTTTTGGAGAATTAAGGGCTGAAGTGGACACGAAGGATGCACAATTGCTGCAGGTCAGTTCTTCCAAAGGGTATTCTAAGGCACTCTAGTTCCACAAGATATTTCATGAGGGAAGAAGAAGAGAACTAATTTAGGAAATGCTTCAAACAATATTCCTTTCCTAAAGTTTTAAAAGCAGTGTTAAAGTATCACATTAATACATCAAAGAATCTGAATGGTTCTACGGTAAAGAAAGCCATTTAACCATGTTTAATCCAGAACATTCCAAGTTTATTTGACTAGTGAAAACTTAATTGAAGGTAGTGCCTGCTATCCTAGTTAAAATTTGGGGTTTGTAGGACTTTGCCCCATGATCCAGGAGCCTCTAGACCTAGAATCCCTGACTCCTTAGATCTGAAATCCAGAACATTCCAAGTTTATTTGACTAGTGAAAACTTAGTTGAAGGTAGTGCCTGCTATCCTAGTTAAAATTTGGGGTTTGTAGGACTTTGCCCCATGATCCAGGAGCCTCTAGACCTAGAATCCCTGACTCCTTAGATCTGAATTCACTACATATTTAACCCACAGAGGACCCTGATGGAGAAACATTTCAGCTTCTCCTCACTGTTTCGGAACAATGGGGAAAAGGCAGAAGTTCAGTGTACCCCACGTGTCAATGTCCAGGTTGTTTTCTACTGAGCATGTGTCACAATGCCATCAACCGAGCATTTATGTATTTTAGTGAATAATGTTAATAGAGACTTAGGAATAATAACAGCTGCCATTTATTGTGTATCTACCATGTACTTTTCACATTACACTACACTTTGCATTTTCAATATCTGTCATGTACATTATACATTGTTCAGAATGAGCTGAGGAAGTAGGTTTTTTAGTCCCCATTTTATAGATAATCTTTAGTGCTTCAAAGATGTCAAATGTTGTGGCCTCAAGTCCATACCCGTTCCTATGCTCCCTCTACTACACTAAGAGATGGCAAGTACATATAAGTTGACACTTCCTGTGAGCCAGTCACCAGGTTTTGACTCATTTTACTCATAATAAACCAATGAAGGTACTATGACTATTCCCATTTTACAACTGGAGAAGTAAGATAAAGAAGATGACCAGTCTGCCTCAAGTCACACAGCTAGAAAGAGGCAAGGCTAGAGTGTAGACTGAGGCTGATCGCTGACTGGTTCTACAATAAAGAAAACCATTTAATCACATTTAACCCAGGACTTTCCAAACTTGTCTGACTAGAGAATCATTATTTTGTAGGTCTTGCCTATTATTACAACTTGGAAGAATACAGTTTGGGAATCTCAGGACCAACTCTCTCCCCTTGATGCAGGCACCTCTAGCTTCTCCCAGTCCAGAGTTCAGGCCCTTTACCACCCACCGTGTTCTATCTGCCTCTTGAGTGCCTGTACTCTCACATCTTACTAACCAAATTTGCATATCTTACTAATATCTTACTAACCAAACCTCCTAGCAGCACAGGCTAGATGCCAAAAACTGACCATCACTCTTGATGTCTCTAAAAAGCTTATAATGTGACCAAACCAGTATAGCATATTTGTAAAGCTTAATGTAAAATAAATTATTATAGAATATAAAGTGACTTCAATATCTATATAGAGAAAAATGATCTTTTGTGCTTTAAGTAAATAAAAATACTAAAAATCCTAGAGGCCTCTACTGCTATGAAGTCATAAATTACAGTGTGAATATCAAATAATTCTTTTTTTTTAATTTTGTATCATTAATATACAATCACATGAGCAACATTGTGGCTACTAGATTCCCCCATTATCAAGTCCCCACCACATACCCCATTACAGTCACTGTCCATCAGCGTAGTGAGATGCTATAGAGTCACTACTTGTCTTCTCTGTGTTATACTGCCTTCCCCGTGCCTCCCCATGTTATCTGTGCTAATCGTAATGCTCCTTATTCCCCTTATCCCTCCCTTCCCTCCCACCCTCCCCAGTCCCTTTGGTAACTGTTAGTCCATTCTTGGGTTCTGTGAGTCTGCTGCTGTTTTGTTCCTTCAGTTTTTCCTTTGTTCTTATACTCCACAGATGAGTGAAATCATTTGATACTTGTCTTTCTATGCCTGGCTTATTTCACTGAGCATAATACCCTCTAGCTCCATCCATGTTGTTGCAAATGGTAGGATTTGTTTTCTTCTTATGGCTGAATAATATTCCATTGTGTATATGTACCACCTCTTCTTTATCCATTTATCTACTGATGGACACTTAGGTTGCCTCCGTTTCTTGGCTATTGTAAAAGTGCTGCGATAAACATAGGGGTGCATATGTCTTTTTGAAACTGGGCTGCTGCATTCTTAGGGCAAATTCCTAGGAGTGGAATTCCTGGGTCAAATAATATTTTGAGTTTTTTGAGGAACCTCCATACTGCTTTCCACAATGGTTGAACTAATTTACATTCCCACCAGCAGTGTAGGAGGGTTCCCCTTTCTCCACATCCTCGCTAACATTCAAATAATTCTATGGAAGTTATGCAAAAGAACTAAGCTCAAACTATGTTACCTTCAATTTCATCACTATTGGGATAGATCTAACATTTATTGGGAATTTGCTATGGGCCAGGCAATCTGCCATGTACTTTCCGTAGATTACCTAATTTCACAATAACTTTGTAAGAGAGATACTGTTGTTATTCCCATCCTACAGAAGCAAAACCCAAGGCGCTAGCAGTTTGAATAACTTGCCAAGATCACACAGCCATCCAGAAAGTGCTGGAGCCAGGATATGAAGGGGAGACCCTGGTCTTCAGACGTCCCCAGCCATGCTGGATGCCGACTCTGGGGTGTACAGAGCAAAAGGCCACGAGCCCCCACATTCTAACAGTGATCATTTGCTTTTCGCAAGCCCTACATTTAAAGGTACATGACATGTGCCAAATGGTTACCCTTTGGGAAGCTTCAGAATCTGTGAACTGGAAATAAGATTCCAGAGGGGGAAACCCTAAAACCTTTAATTGCTCCAAGATGATATGTTGGTTTGGCAGAACTGGATCATCTTAAAAGAAAATTGGTTTGGAAGGTACAGCTGAATAATATGGTATTAAAGAAATATGATTCAGGTTCGCATGCTTATAAAAACATAGTTGTCATTTCTAGGTTTGCTGAAGACTGTTTTGCAATCTCTTACTAAGTTGGAGGAAACCAATACTCTACACACTTAGGTACATTCTGCACTTTTCTAAGAACCTCATAGGGATTTTTGGTATTTTTAGTTACTTAAACCTCTCAAAACAAGGACTCTTTCTCTATGGGACATTAGAGGAAAAAGTGACTTTATATCTAAAAGAGTTAATTTTACATTAACCTTTACAAATATGCCATGTCGATGTTGTTACTTTATAAGGCTTTAAGAGATAGTCAAGGCTATGTTAAGAAAGTGTTTTAAAATATCTAAAATAACTGGAGACTCAAGCAATTTATTGTGTTCTGAAAAATGAGTACAGATTGATTTGCAAGGAGGTAAAGGAGAAAATGGTAAGGAAAGCACAGGTAAAAATGATCATTTGATGAGGCATAGAGGCTGCCTTGAGAATTAGCATTTAAAGAAAATCTCTTAATCAAAACACCGTAGAATAAATGATCCCGAGAGGCAGTACAGCATGGGGTTAAGAAAAAGGCTCAGAGTTCCCAGGCCTGCACTCACTCATTATGTATGTGCCCTCCTGCAAGATGCTTATCTTTCCTGTACTTAGTTCTTTCCTATTTAAATGAAGTTGTTAATAAGACCTACTTCATAAGGCTGCTTGCTGTGAAAATTAAATAAGATAATTTATAAAAAGCCCTTAGGACAATGTCTAGTAAGTGTTTAATAACCGCTAGCTAGTAAAAGCAGAAAATGTCATTATCATTATAGTGCACACGAATGGGTGTGGAAACAAAGGTGAATTAAGAAGGTAAGTTAAAACAAAACAAGAATAATCACAGGTCTACTGCTGAGACCTAAATGATAGAATTTATACATTGTTGGTGCTTAGTAAATATTGAATGAATAAATAAATAAACCCATCAGTGAAAAAAATCAATGAATGGAATCACAGGAAGAAGAGCTTACTTTCAGAAAAGTTAATTCTTTGCTTTCTGAAGGTTCCATGATCCCCTCCAGTCTATCCCTGAGAGAAAAGTTGCCCACCATCATTCAGAATAGTCTGTTCCTCAGGCAGCATCTCAGTGCGGTGCAGTCAATTTTAAACTTTTTCTAAAACTAGAAAAACAGATACAAGGACACAATGAACTTATAAACAAAAACCCTAACTTTAAGTGATCTCAACATCATGACAGGAGAAAGATGTTCAAAGATGAAGTTATATTTAACACACCCTTTATTTCTGTCTATATAGTGTGATTTGAAATACATGAATTTCATGTAAAAATATGTACTTTTTTTCTTTTTGGAAAAAAAGACACCAAAAAAGAAAAGGGAATGTGTTGAATGAGGGAGGGGAAGGGAAAGCCAGGGATATTGGTTATCTTCCTGCCACTAGGAGAGATATCATTATTCTATGCTTCTGCAGTTTAGTTATATACCTTCAAAAATTATTTTTGGCTTCCTTCCAATTCTGAACCATGAGCAAAATCACAAACACATTTGACAATATGTTCCTCTTGCGTAAATGTCTTCTCTAAGCCACATACATCATTAAAATCCTGTTGACTCAGGGATA
>JAVSCE010004757.1:0-28016 GCA_032199065.1 Smutsia gigantea | reverse complement strand
CAGGAAGTTGGCCGCATGAAGATCGAGCTCTTTGCAGACGTTGTGCCGAAGACGGCCGAGAATTTTAGGCAGTTCTGCACTGGAGAATTCAGAAAAAATGGGGTTCCCATAGGATACAAAGGGAGCACTTTCCACAGGGTCATAAAGGATTTCATGATTCAGGGTGGAGATTTTGTTAATGGAGATGGTACTGGGGTTGCCAGTATATACCGGGGGCCATTTGCAGATGAAAATTTTAAACTTAGACACTCAGCTCCAGGCCTGCTTTCCATGGCCAACAGTGGTCCCAGTACAAATGGCTGCCAGTTCTTCATCACCTGCTCTAAGTGTGATTGGCTGGATGGGAAGCATGTAGTGTTTGGAAGAATCATTGATGGATTTCTAGTGATGAGAAAGATTGAGAATGTCCCTACAGGCCCCAACAATAAGCCAAAGCTGCCTGTGGTGATCTCACAGTGTGGGGAGATGTAATCCAGGGCAAATCTGAATCAGACTTCCACGTCTTTGCCATTATAGGCCTTCCCTTGCTCTGTGTGATGCTTGAGTCAGATAATCTGGATTGTCCCTTGGTTTGCTTCCCTGCCTGCTGCTGCCTTACGTGAACAAGAGAGCCTGGAAGTATCACACATTCGGAACCCAAGATTTTATGTTTTCAGTTGTAAATAAAGTTGGATTTAAAAAAAAAAAAGAATGAGCTGTGGTGAGTACTGTGATGGGAGAAACAAGGGTGCTACAGAAGCTCATAGAAGGGCAAACTAATTTTAGTTTTAGAGGAGTCACGGAAGTGTCCTTGAAAAAAGAGATATTTGGCAGGTGCAAAATATGGAAGTTCCCCACAAGACATGCTAAATGTTTTATATTTTATTATGAAGGCTGTGGGAGTGGGAGAAAAATGAAGGAAATACTGGAAGTAGGCCTGGGATAGACTAAGAAAAAATTTTTTTAATTGTGCTAGTATTCATTCACCACTTTCTTATGGGCCAGGAATTGTGGTCAATGTATCTGTGCAGTCTCTATTTCTTTAAACCCTCACCACCCCTAGGAGTTAGTTACTAATGGTACCGACATTGGTATTAGTGCTATAATAATTATTATTAGGAGTAGTAGCAGAAATAGTAGGTTTTGACTTAAATGTCTAACTAGTTGATTATTACCTAAATACATTACAACAGGTCACTAAACAGCAAACATGATAATATCTCATTTTAAATATAATGATAGAGAAAATGTCTGATAAAATCTGAAGGACATAGATCCAGGTGCTAAAAGTCATTGTTTCTGGACAGGAGACATTATGAGCACTCTGTGAGGTCACATTGTGTCTGCATGTACACGTGTGTATGTACACCTGTATGTATGTATATGGGCAATGAACGTGTACTGTTTTGTAATAAGAAAATATAATAAACAGCAAAATAAAATTGTTCTTGGACAATTAGCTTGCTCCAGCTTTTTCCCTTTCACAAAAAGTACAGAAGGAACAACAAATGAAAACTAATTAGAAATAATTCAATATGGAAAAATGTTCCGAAAAAAATGGAACAGATGCATGAAGATGCATACAGGGTTGGGAAAAAGCCAATGTCGCACTCTAATGCCAATTCTCCAAAAGTAATGATGGTGACTGGTATGAATTGAATTGTCTCCCCAAATTCAGGTGCTGAAGTCCTAACTCCCAATGTAACTGTATTTGGAGATAAGGCCTTTAAGGAGGTAGTTCAGCTTAAATGACGTCTGAAGGGTGGGGCCCTAATCCAGTCTGAGTGGTTTCGTTATAAGAGGAAGGACACTAGGGATATGGGTGTACAGAGAAAAGCCTGTGCGAGAACACAACAAAATGGCCCCCTGCAAGCCAGGGAGAGAAGCATCAGGAGAAACCATTAAACCTGCTGACATCTTGATCTTGGACTTACAGCATTCAGAACTATGAGAAAATTAATTCCTGTTATTTAAGCCACCTAGTCTGTAATATTTTGTTATGGTGGCCTGAGCAGACTAATACAGTTATATCATTTATTTTTAATCAAATCATCATATCAACCACCCTGCTTTCAGCCAAAAAAAGAAACAACGAAAAAAGTAGCTTTGGGGAATGTCTCGTTTAGTGTTTGCTAAGTTTTTTTGTGTTTACCAGTGAGAGGTAGGTGGATACTCTGCCCTTAGCTTTAGTGGAGTGTGATCCCACTGGTACAGGTATGCGAGCAAAGGGAACCAAATCTGTGTCCATGACAAGACAGCATCGTAAAGCTAGAGGCCGTCAGATCCTGGCTGGGGCCAGGGTGGGGGATGGCTGAGTGGTCTTTGGAAAGCATCGGATCTGAGTCCCATACTGAAGGCACAAATGAAGTGGATAGGTGGGGAACGTGAAATTTGATGAGATCTTCTGAAACAACAGCATGCACAGGGTCCCTTTTATGAAGAATCAGCTGCAAAAGCCTGTGGGCTTGTAAAAGACCTTTAAAGAAAAAAAGGCAGTCTGGGCAAAAACATGAGAACTGCTTCTATGAGAGAGGAAGGAAGTGGAGGAGGCAGAGAG
Organism: Smutsia gigantea; assembly: GCA_032199065.1. Taxonomy (NCBI): domain Eukaryota; kingdom Metazoa; phylum Chordata; class Mammalia; order Pholidota; family Manidae; genus Smutsia; species Smutsia gigantea. The sequence continues at coordinate 25,480 of JAVSCE010004757.1, read as the reverse complement.
GGAATGAGAGGAGGAGGGAGGAAGCGTGAGTCGATTATTGCGTTAACAACGCATCTCAATTATCTATCCATCATTACTAGCAATCCACTGAAATGGGGAGAAAAACAAAGATTGTTACCCATTACTTCACATTGTGCTCCAAGCTGCCAAAGATAATATTTCAGATAATTTTACTTAATTATGTTTTCATCCAACCAATATGCCCCTGAATCTCAGACCTGTCTCCAATTATGCTACATGATTGCATCATTGATCCTCATCTTTTCTGTGTTTATTGTTTTGTTCATTCACGATAGAAGCATAAGTATAAGGATTAAGAGCCCAAGCTCTGGAAAAAAATTACACAGATTCTGATTCAAGCTCTATCTGTTACTAGCTGTGTGACCTTGGTCAACTTAAAGTCCCTGTGCCTTTGGTTGTGAGAATTAAATTACTTAATACATATAGAACACTTTGATTCATGCCAGGAACATGGTAATGCTCTATAACTATTGGCTCTTATGATTATTAAATGTGGCTTTAAACTGTGAAAGCATGCTTATCACAGGAAGACTGCCCTTCCTGAACCACATTCTATTTGACTAGAATGCTTCCTTTTTTTCAGTGATGTAATCTATATAGTTTATTTCTACTTTTTCTTTTTTAATAGTACAATGAACAATGCATCTTGATTATGGATATTTATAAAAAGTATAGATATTTATAAATCATACATATATAATTTTATAAATTATAATACATTATATGCATTATATAATTATAAATTATTTAAAGCATATTATTTAAAATATATTTATTAAAAGTATAGAAATATAAATATAATACATATAACTATAAATATCTAATACAGAATTATAGAATATTTTGAAATGCCACAAAGTATAAATAGAAAGCAAAAATAATGAATAGCCCCTATGTTAAAATAACCACTACAGTATTTTTCAATTTTCTATGAATTCTTAAATCTGTTGTACAAATTTCAAACCATAAAATAGATATAAATAATTATTTTTACCTTACAATGTACTAAGAAGTTTTTCTTATCATAAAATATCATTTGTAAATGTAATTTTAATTGTTGTATAATACTTTATTGAGAAAATGTACCACAATTTATTTAGCCATTCATATTTTTAGACATTTAAGTTGTAACTGACATTACCCCATTCTTTCTTCTCCTTTGCCACTTAATTAACACTTAAATATGCATCCTGATACCAAAATAGAATGAATATATCAATAATGAAAGGATGGATAGATAGATAGATAAAGCTGTTTTGAACATCTTTAACACTAATACTTGTCATCATCCCTGATTGTTACCTTAAGGAGTGTTCCTAAAAGTAGAATTACTGGCTCAAAAGTCTTAATATTATATTGCTATTTCCCTCCTAATAGCTTGGGCCAAATAAATATTCACTCACAGCATATAAGGGCTCCTTTTTCCATGCTTTACTAGTATCATTGTATATGTCACTTCATCTTCGTAAATTTGAGGAGCAAAAATCGTATGCCATAGTTCATTTAGTTTGATTTTTTGATGACTAGTAAAATTCAAATGTATGTGTCGACCATTTGTATTTATTTGATGGACTGTCTTTTAATAACTCAGATCACTTTTGATTTGTTATTTATTATACATATATACACATGTTCAAGTTTGTATAAGGCATAAACATAACTATATCATGCAAAGCTGGAATTCTAGTGAAACTTTCCTCCTTTTTTGCTTCTCATTCTCATTTTGCTTGCCATACTCCTATATCACTTTCACCCCATAACTTACATTAATGACTTAGCATATATCTGTCCAGAGTTTTCTCCATGCTCATATACTCAAGCACAATAAGAAAGACAGGTAAAGGCAAACAAAATGTGTATGGAGGATGTCTGTGGGTGTGTGTAAAAGCAGAAGAAGAAAGGAGAGGAGAGGGAGAGAGGAAGAGAATGGTTAAGAACATAAACACTGGGAAGTCAAACATCTATGTTGAAATTGCATTTCTGCCATTTACTAGCTATGTGAACTTTACCTGCCTATACACCAGTTTCCTTATTTGTAAAATAGGTCTTAATAATTCCTACCTAATTGAATTTATACATGTAAATTCATTAGAAGAATTCTGGCACATTGTATGTGTTATATAAATGTTAACTGTTCCTGTACACAAGAGTTTGGGGTCATCATTTGTTTTACAGAAGTGGATTTATAATATATATATCTTTTTGGGAGGAGGATCTTGTTTTCCTGGTAGGTGAAACATAATACTGTGTTTCATTAAATCTTAAAATTTATTTGAATGTAAGATGCATTATTATTTTATGTACCACTAAGAAAGAAAAAGTACTACCAGTTGAATCTTTATTTTATTCTTATTAGAAGAGTTCTTTTACCTATATTCACACATAGAATTTCATCACATATTATTCTTGTGCATATGTTTTAAAAAGCTATAGAAACGAGCTAAATTGGTGACAGTATTCCTTAAAAAAACTTTCTTACATTCAGTCCAATTCTTCAGACTTTCAAGTCAGAGTCATCATTGCCCATGTTTTTGCATACAGTATTATTTTCTGTGTAGAACATTGGTGGTGAGTCATTTTTTAAGTGTTCCACAGTTGTCACAGGATTTTATGTGAAGCCACCGACACCTATTGAACAGTTTTTGATGCTGGAGTGTTCTTGATTATATCAGAAAGTGTCAATACAAGATTTTCAAAAACTAATCAGGATTCATATTCTTTTCTCGAATGATTTTGCTGAGTGAAACACTGAGGGTTTGTGCAGCCATGCCTCTGGGAGCAATCACTGTATGCGCGCATGTGCAGCAGAGGTAACTGTGACATGACTGCGACCTCGCCTACAGCGACTGTTGAATGTCATCAGTTGTAAGGCACATTCCAATTTTAGAAATGAAAAAATGTATTTTTGAACTAATGGAATATGGTAACTCATTATTTTGATTTTTGAAAAAAATTCCCTGACTGCCAGTGAGTTTAGCATATTTACATTTTGAGGGGAGGATTTTTCTACAGGGGCATTTTCTTTGTTTTGTCATTTTGTAATCATTCTTATGAATAATAGATACTGAGTGTCACCTTCAGTACCAGAGTTTTCCCATACCTATAATTTATCTATTGGCTTATTGGATCTTTTCCCATAACAAATATTTTCATTTTTATATAATCAAATATGTTTACATTTTAAAAATAACTTCAGGTTGTCAATGTCTGTTCTGTTCCTAAGCTGTAAATGTAGTCTCTTTATTTTTCATCACGATTTTTATTTTTATTTGTTTACACTTAGAATTTAACCCATCTGTTTTTCTGGAGATATATCTACATCTATATATACCTATATCTATATCTATATCTATATCTATATCTATATCTATATCTATACATACATACACATACATATATGCACGCATATATATACATGATGTGAGATAGGAGTCTAACTATATTTCCTTCCATATGAATAGCCACTTGTCCCAGAACCATGTATTAAATTATTTCATCATTGTCCCACTGAATTTAAAACACCATCTTTGTTATATATTAACTTCTCACATGTGCTGGAATCTATTACTTGGTACATTTTATGCTTCAATTCATCGAGATTTTGTTCGTGTGCAAATGCATATCCCATTGTTTAGAGTTGTTTATGGAACAATCGTGCATTCTCCATGGGGTTGCAATGCCCTCTGTGTCTGTTCTAGTCATCTTTCAATTTTGGCAGCAACATCAATCACCACTGCATGGATACCTTCCCATGTTTATTCTTTCAGATGAACTCTAAGATGCTCTGGTCACATCACATCTCTCTCCCCCATACACACAGACACTAAACAATAAGTAAATACTTGATGTGGCTTTGACTGAGAGTGTGCTACATGTATAGATGGATCTCTCCTGTAACACATTCGTCCATTTAATAAAGCCTTCTTTATCTCTTCAGTAGAGTTTTGTAGTTATCTTCATTTGGTCCCACACGTTTTGTTAACTTTATTATTCGTATTGTACATTTTATGTTAGTATTGTGGAGACTTTCTTTTTCATTTTATCAGCACATGGATTATTGTTGAAATAAAGACATACATTGATTTTAGTATATTAATTTTATAGTTTTGTGCTTCATTCTCTAGGGGTATGAAGATAGAAAATTACACCATCTACAAACAGTGAAATTTTCCTCTTTGCATTTATATTTGAATTTGTATTTTTATATTTTATGAACTCTTCAACAAACATGTCCATATTATATTAAATAATAGAGATAATGGTGAGCAGTCCTATTTACTCTGAATTTTAATGGGAATGCATCTGGTATTTTTTCAGTAAGTACAATGCTAGTCTTGAATTTGTTAGTTTTTTTTATCATGTCAACAAATTATGTTTTTATTTCTATTTTACCAGAAATTTTCTTAGGAATGTCTTTTGAATCCACTGCCCCCCCCCCCAGAAGAAAGACATTTAAGCACCTGTTCAAATATTTTTCTCCTTTGACCTGTTATTATGAATTATTATTACTTTCTTAATATTGACCTATTTATTAATGACATAACATTTAACTAATTGTCAAATGCTATTCTTTGACTACTACCAGATTCAGTTTGCTGTGTCATCATGTATGATATTTGCACAAATACTTACACTTGGTATTCGACAGTTGTTTTCTATTTTTGTGCTGTCAAATTTTGGCAACAGATTAATACTAGCTTTGTAAAATAACTTGGGAAAGCTTCTTTCTTTCTCTATGATGTGTCATTTGGATGTTTGAAATGACTTACAGTGAAATTGTCTTGGCATCTGGATTTCTACAAGGTGTTTTCCTTGACAAGTCTCAATTATAATCAAGTTTTCTACCTCTGCTTAAATTGATTTTCATAATTAATATTGTCCACAAATACTCATTATATTGAGATATTTTGAGCATTTCAAATATCTTTTTTAAAAAGCTTATCTCTATCTAGTTATACTACTTCTTTATTTCCTACTGTTGCATGTATATGCTTTCTTTCTATTTTTCTTATTTGGCCTTGTTGAAAGTTTGTGCATTTTATTGTCTTTGAAGAAACAGCTCTGCTACTATTCATCAATAAAACAGTATATTTTATATTTAACAGATTTTTTAAAATTCATTTATCCAATTTTTCGGTTTTCTTTTTCTTTGTATCCTTTTTTGAGGGGGAGGGAGGTTGCTCTTTTTTCCAACCTCCTGAGATAAATGTCATTTTCATTCTTTCTAGTTTAACTAGTGAATGCATTTAAAGCTGGTAAGTTTCCTCTGAATGTAGTTTGGCCTCATGAATTTTGATCCTATTGCTTTCACTGTCATTATTCGCTAAATAATTTAAGCTAAGCTTGATTTTCTCTTAAATCCAATAGTAATTTAGGAGAATGATTTCTAGTTGCTTAATGGTTTGATTTTTTTCTATTTATAACTCTGCTATTAATATATGGTTTTATGCATTCTTCTCAAAGATTGTAATTTACACAGTTTCCATTTGGGGAAAACAAAGATTCTCTTTGTGGATTAAAATATGACCAATTTTGGTAAGTGCTTTGTAGACATTTGAAAAAAGACAGGTGGATTTTCTGCAGTATATATGCGTGTCAAATTGACAGTACTATTAAATTAGTCTTCCTTTCCTATTTAATTTGTCAAAGAAGAGGAAAGATATGCTAAAATCTTTCCTGATGATTATGACTTTGTCAGCTTTCCCTTGTAGCTTACCAACTTTTGCATTATATTTTTTGATGTTATCTTGTTTGAGACCTAAATATTGCTTTGTCTAAAAAAAATCAGCCTTCTCAATGTAGTTCTATGCTCTTTGCTTTTCACTCTTTTGCCTTGTGTTGAACTGGTGAATCTTTCTTTCCTCTCATTTTCATCTGCCTGATATAGCTTTGTTCTCCCTTTATTTTTAACCTTCTCTGACCTACTCTTACAACAGTGATCTTATATTAGGAGGGTTTAATCCATTCACATTTATCATGATAAATGATATATTTGATCTTAATTTTGGCATGCTATTTGATGCCTAATATGTCCAGATTTAATATGTCATTCCTTTTTCAATGTTTCCTCATTTTTTTCTCTAGTTTTCTTTGTACTCACTTTCTGTCTTTCTCTTTTTAATCTAATGATACAGAAGTTTTACATGATCACTTTGTCATGTCGTGTTCCAGTAATGGTACAAAAAAAGAAGCTGTGATTTTATTATTTACCAATTGCTGATTTCAGTGGTGTAAATACTGCCACCGTGCCTAATTTCAAGTTATCAACATGACATACCTGAATGCATAGATAGCTCCAGTGTACCACTGGATTTATTTTATTAATGTTTATGTTTATATCTTAAAGTCTCTGTATCTCCACAAGCATTAAAAATATGTGGCAATTGATCTCCTTTATATAAGATGAGAGGCTTAATATGCATTTATATTGTCACCACCAGTCCCCCCAAATCCTCATGGGTTATTGAATAAGCTGATCTCTTAAACTGAGATCATTAAATCCTTTTTATTATATAATACATCCTTGAGTAATTATTTCAAAATTGCCATTACATTTAATAACCACATCAATGATGATTACTTACATAGTATTAACTGTTTTTTGATTAAAGTACTCATAACCAAATTTTATGATCATCTTTGGGAATTATTCAAATGATATTCAGTTCCGTTACTTTTCTGGATATTTTTAATTCTTCTCTTGGATTAAGCTAGACTATCAAGATGGTATATCTAGGGCCTATAGTACTTTTACCAAATCAAAGGTACGTTAACACCAGGGTAATTTTCAAAGGACACCACAAGAAACTAAGATTTTCACTACGGATTCTGCTGTAGATTCAAATTGGTGGCCACTCTACCACTGAGTATTCCTAATAGAAAGCTGCATGTGTGGAATTTCTTTCAGAATCCAACTGATACTTAAAAAGCTTCCTTGAAGATCATGAAAATGACGATGTTTCTTTTTTCCTTTGATTTTCAGGAACCTGCGGATTCCCGCTCTGCTTCAGAAGTCATGCAAACTCTTGTGCCCTGACTTTCCCTGATCTCAATTCACTTCCCCTAGCTTTATTTTGGCTTGCCCAGCTAAATCCCCGTTTATATTTTCTCATTATTTTATTGTATGTGCTCCCCAAAAGGCTGCTTTACATTCTTTGCAGACAAGGAGAGTTAAAAAGAAAAAGAATAAATAAAAACTATAGAAATTCTATAGTTTGGCTTTATGGTTCCTGATTATTAAAATAGAATTTTGGGCTGTTTATAGTTCTTCAAGGCCCTTATATGGCAAAAGCTACAGAATTTGTTTATGAGTATTTGTGTGTTTGTCCATCAAGTGATTTTTTCAGTAGATGAGTGGCCAAAAGGAGACAAGATAGGCTCACCATCCTTTGTGTAGTGTGTTTCTTTGTTTCAAATAAAATTGTAATTTTGATTTTTTTTGTTTTCATGCTAATGTTAAAGTAGTTTGCCTCATAAACTCCACTGAATTCAATAAAAACCTTATAGTTAAAACTGAGGCTAAGTCTTATTTTTAGTTATTTGAATAGCAGTATAATGTATTAGAAAGATCTCTGGAGTAAAAGTCAGGAGTCTTGTTTCCAGTTCTAGTTAAGGTTCAGCTGCAAATTCACCTTTCAATTTGTGGTAAATCACTTTACCTGAGCCTAAAAATGAAGGGATAAAATGATACACATTTTGAGGTCTCATCTTGTGCTAATGTCTTATTATTTGAATTATGAAAAAAATTATCTAGGGAATACTTTCTGAAAAAATATGTTCATTATATCCTTATCATATCTACAGTATTGCACCTTCAGCCATGCCTTAAATTTATATGATTAAGCATGCATATTAATACGGTTAAAATAAGAAGCAATAAAATAATGAACATCTCATTCATGCATGCATAATTCTTATTCTGAAGACATTTTTGAAATCCATGGTATTACTACAAGTACTCTTTCTCCTGCTTCCATAATGACAAAATAACATTAATAATACATGCCTGGAATATTAACAATGTTTTGCTAATGAGAAGTTTAATAGCCTAAAAAACTCTTAACAAATAACTCATGATTGTATTTTCTGAGTAGTTCATTCACTTTTGTTGCTGAAATCATTCATCAATTGCCTTGAGATTCTAATGACGTGATTCGTATGTGTAATATTACCATTCCTGGGAATTCCTCATAGAAAAAAACAGGCTTGTAGAGTCAGAAAAGGCCTTAGAGGTTATTGTATAGATGCCTCACTTCGCTAAGTACAGTGTCAGAAATGTTCATATGACAAGTACTTCCTACCATATATAAAATGTGAACTGAATTGAAAACAAAAGTCTCCACTAATATTGTCATATCAGCACCCTATCCTGAGACTACCACAAGGAAAGAAATTACATTATGTAAGATCAGTGATAGAATGATAAATCAATTTGTTTTTGGTTTCCTGCTCACTAAGGACCCAGCCACCAGTGTGGTCCCCAATGAGCCTCGCCTTCTGGTTCACACTCCCCTCCCAGACTGTACCAGAGTTGGTTTGTGTGACCAATAGTATATAGCAGAAGTGATGGAAAGTAACTTTCAAGATCAGATAACAAAAAACTATGACTTTTGCCCTAGTTCCTTCTCAAAACACTCCTCTTGGGAAGCCATGCTGTGAGTAGCGCTACGGAGATGTCCCGGTGGCAAGGAACGGAGGTTTCCTGCTAACAGCCATGTGAGTGAGCCATCTTGGAAGACAATCCTACAGCCCTAGTCAAGTGTTGGGAAACTGCAGCCCTGGCCAACAACTTGCGTGCACATCACTTTGGGGAGATCCCAAGCAACCACCCAGCTGAGCTGCCTCCTAATTCCTGCCCCTCAGAAACCGTATAAGATAATGAATGTTTGTGGTTTTCACCTGTGACATTTTAGAATAATTTGATATGCAGCAATAGATAGCTAATACAGAATATGCTACTTAATATTAAATGATAAGTTAAAAGATATTTTTTCAGTGTGCTCCATCCCAGGTCTTTCACAACTTGTCCACACATAGAATGACATGAAGCCCATTCTCAAAAAAATGCAATTGTTTTTAACTTCGCAAATAAAATTACTGTCCTGTAATCAACCCATATAATACAAGGAATAAAAGGCATGGGGGAAAAAGGGTGAGAGGAAACTATTGTTGATTAAAATAGATTTAAGAGACATATCAATAGCGTCAATATGTGACCTTGACTGGATCCTGATTCAAACAAACCAACTATAAAAATAATTTTTGAGATCATCAGGGAAAAGTGAACCTGAACCTATTAGATGATATTAATGAATTATTGTTACTTTCCTAGGGATGATAATAATATTGTGGTTATAATTTTAAAAGTCCTGTATAATGAAGTGTGTATGATTGAAATGACATAGTTAAGATTTGTTTTGACATGCTTCAACATAAACAAAGAGAATGAAGTGTAGGTCGAGAGGGGATAAATGAACAAAGCATGGCAGAATGGTGATAATAGCTGAAGCTGGATGATGGAGACATGAGCATTCCTTATACTGTCTCTAACTTTTCCATCTGAAAATTTCCATAGTAAGTTTTTAAAACATCAAGCATTTTATACTTTATTTAAAACTAATATGGGAATATTAATATGAGATATTAATGCTTAGTGTTGGAAAATATGACACATTTCAAAAAAATCTCTTAATGAAAACCTTAGTTTAAGATATTTCAAGAGTAAACAATTTTTCAGCAGTAACCGAAAGTCCAAAAAGTTTTCTTTTACTCCCAAAATAATTGTAATTGCTTATTTTGAAACCAAAATAACTAAAAAGCATAATTACAAATTATTTTTTAAAAGATTTCAGGTAAAATGACATAGGAAGGTCATTATATGATGCATCTCCACTCTTCCAAATGTATTGCAATTCTAGGTAAAATACATAAAGATAAAAATAAGAGCACAACTAAGCTCAAAAGAAAAAAAAAATTCTGTGGACCAGAAATTAAACAGAAATGCAATGTGATAGGGAGACCTAGAGTCTCTGGGCTGCAGCATCTAGGTATTACAGGCAAAGTAGGGATGGTCAAGAGTGTATCTCCATTGGGGTAACACAGTTTAAAAGTGCTGGGGAAATGAGCAAGGCTTGTTGCTTAAAGCCTCTCAAAAAGAGGATGGAAAAAATTAACTGCCTGCAAATAGAGTTCAAAAGAAACTGTAAGTCTAGCGTGAGCGGCCAATGTGGCAGACTCTGTCCATCCAAAGACTTTCTTTTTTGCCAAGTAATTTTGGAAACTAGTCTGACAAAGATTTGTAGTATATTTAGAATTAAAAAATAAATGAAGATTTCATATTAATAAAAAAAACAGTATATTACGCAATGAAAAAAACAAACAGAACTGAACCAGATAGGCAGATATACCAAAGAACCAACCAGAAATTCTGGAAATGATTTATCTAATCTTAAAAAAAAAACCCAGAAGCTCAGTAGATAGGAAAAATGGTTGGATAATTAGTGAATTGGAAAACAATACTGAAAAATTTACCTGGAATGAGGCACAAAAGCACGAAGAGAAGAAGGATATGGAGAATAGGTTGAGAAACCATGATGTGCACTTAATAGAAGTTCCAGAAGAAAAACAATGAATAGAATGGTGTAGAATCAATATTTGTAGAGTTTATGACTGAGCTTTTTACAAAATCTAAAGACACAGATCTTTAGATCTAAAGTGCACTCTGCATACTGAGTAAGAAAAGTTTAAAATCTATATCTAGACACATAGTAATAAAAAAAGCATAATGTCAGAAATAAAAATAAAATAATAAAAATTACCAGTGAAAAGGACTGATTACCTTAAATAGGAACAAAAATTAGAGCAAGCAGCTTTTTTCCTTAGCAATAATAAATCCCTGGAAACAATAAAGCGATCTTTTCAATTTATTAAGAGTAAAGTGCTGTTCCTATTTAAACTACCATTCAAGAGTGAGAGCAAAGGAGTGAAGACTGGGAGAAAGGAAGAAAAGAGGGAGGGAGGGAGGGAGGGAGGAAGGGAGGGAGGGAGGGAGGGAGGGAGGGAGGGAGGGAAGGGGAAAGAGAAAATAGAATCAGGAAGGAAAACATTAGACAGCAAAACACAAGGCTGAACAAAGAATTAAAGTTTTATTATGGAAAAGGAAATAAAAAATATTAACTATTTTTGAGGGTTAGGAAAAAAATCAATGCAACAATAGCAAAATGCAGCCAATGTACAGTAAGGTCCCTATTGTCCTCAAGAGGAGAAAGTGTGAATAAACTTGTTAGAAAAAAATACATATTGCAAAATTTAAGTTTCAACTTATGTTTCTACAAATGTGGCAGACTAGACTAACCTGAAAATTCTCCAACCACAAAACAGCTAGAAATGCTGGAATAAAATATAACTGACTGACTTTCTTTCAATAAATAAAATAGACCAGAAGTGATGAGATGCCACTTCTGAGGTTAGGTGACACAAAGACTGCGACTTCCACCTCGGGTTCCTTCTTTTACTCTTTTGCTCCAAGGGAAGCCAGCTGCCACGTTGTGAGTTGTGCTATGGAGAGGTCCACATGGTAAGGACCCGAGGCCTGTCAATAGCCATGTGAGCAAATCTGGAAGTGGACCTCTACCAACTGAGCCTTGAGATTATGGCAGACCAAGCAGACACTTGGATGGCAGTCTTATGAGACACGTTAAGCCTGAGACACCAAGGTAAGCTGGGCACAGATTCTTGACCCACAGAAACTGAAATAATACATGTTTATTGTTCAAAGGCTCTGAGGTTGGGAATAATTTGTTAAGCAGCTGTAGATAGCTGATACAGCATGAGAAATAACACCTCAGTTGGCTGCAAAATAAGCTATTAAGATCCCTTACTTTTAAAGTTGAGCCGACACAAAAGAAGAGAAAGAGAGAGAGAAAGAGAACTAGCTTACTTAAAGGATGCTGAGGACATGTTATTACTTTGTGAACAAATGTAATTCTTCAGAAATTGAAAAAGAGGAGTTTGACTCAATCTTTATTCCTCTCTTCCAATTTTGGGGATTATCACCAGCAATTACAAGCTTGTTATTGACTGAAGATTGGAATATCTAAAACTAACCTTATCCAAAGATAATCTTAATTTCTTCACATTTTCCAGGACTAGCCAGTCACATGACAAGGAATGCCCTGGAAAATACTAGCATTTTACATGCTAGTCTCCATCCCTTTCAACAGAGGCCGTACAGAGCTGAGCTGCAGTTCCCTTGCTCTTGTTATGACAACTGTCTTTGTTTATAGTACTTTAAACTCTATAAAGCCATTTATGTAATGTTGTATAATGTGCTTAAAGTTAAGCACCTTTGAACACCATGTACACAGACCCTACCTTTCCATAAAAGACTGTGTGAACCTATATGTAAACTGATGTTAAAATTTCTCCAGACTGTGAAAAGTAGGAAAAAATTCCATCTGGTGTAGTGAAAAAGACCAAATCTTTAAGTATCTTTTAAAATTCATGTTTTCTACCTTCAGACACATCATTAAGAAAGTAAGATAAAATGATAGTCTATAGCATGTGAAATATTTATGAAAAATTGGCCGTAATCTATACTACGTAACAGTGCATCATAAATACTGGCATTCAGTTTCAGACCAAGAAGCAATTGCTTTCATGTGCCTTATATTTTTGATACCACAGTTAGATAAACTGCTGAATTCTGAGTCCCCTTAACCTTCAGTTATACCTTAAAGTTGTCAGTGGAAAAAATTTTGAACTTCTTCCTCAGTAAAAATTATGCTGATCCCAAATTATTATAAAATGCAAATTAGAAGTGACGTTTTCTTAGGAGATAGGCTCTGAAAGTTCCCACACACAAACTGATTTTGTTCAGTTTAATCTAGTTTCATCTGCTTTCATTTTTTCCTTACGCTTTGTCAGTCTATGAAAAGGAGTGGTAGCATCCAAATGAATACAGAGAGTGTGAATTTGAGTAGCAGTAAATGAGCAGACAGGGTACAGAGTATAGGCTTAGTATGCTTGGTATGGCTCACTTAAAGGGCGAGTGACTAACGTATGTACAAGACCTTTCACTCTAGCTAGAGTTCTGGAACAGACGGCAAATGCATTGTAACTTACTGACATATCCGGATATATTCACTATATAATTTACTATGCTCATCCGTACCCTTTACACAATGCTTTACAAACCCACCCCTGATGGGAGCAGAATGGTGACCTTTATCCTTCAACTTTACATAAGTCTGGTGCTCTTACTCAGCATTGTTGTTTCACCCTCTCCCTCAATTTGACATGCATACAACTTAAGGGATTGATTTTTCTATTATTAAGAATTATATGTAAACTGATTTATTTTTGTATTGAAGATATTCCTAGTGAATTATGCATGGGTCTGCCAAGGAAGTTATAATTCTGTCATTCCAAATACATGGTTCAACCGGGAGACCTGGACTGATTTAAAAGTATGCTGTGATTGTAAACCACTTTGAGATCCTTTGGGATGAGGCACAATGCATAACAATGTTATAGCACATGAGAACAGGCAGGATCAAGATTGACAGAGCACATGAGGTGTTAGTCATTTAATATTATTTCTAAATTATTCAAAGTGATTCCCAAGACAAATGTTATCTTCATTTTGACACCAAATCCATGTAGACTTGACAGGTAGAAAGCATACAGCTATTTTTTATTTTCCCTACTTTTTTCTTCAGATTCATAAATCAATAGTAAGTTGCCTCACTTCTTTACAAAAGACAGAACTACATCAATAGATACCATCCATGAAATAAAACTCAGATCATACCCCAGAGAAACAGATTTTCCCCAGACACTCTTAAAATCCCCACAGTCCCTACCCTTTCTGTCTTTTGCATGGACAGAAATTGTTTTTCTTGAATCCAACAGAGATTTGGCTCTTTCTAAAGCAGCCCTCAGGGACAGTCTGAAAGCTTTCTCAAGACTGTATCATTTATCTATCTGCCACAAAGAAATGCAAGCAAAAAGCCAAACTATAAGTGACAACTAGACATTACATAGGAAGTCCCTTCCCCCTTATGCTCATGTTGGGGCCTAGCTATTGAGCTCTCAACCACAGAATAAGTCATGGTTACCATTTGATAGGGGGAAGCAAACTGAGGAAAAGGGAAGCAAACCCTTTTAGAGAAGAGAAAAAAGATTAGTGAAACTCAATAATTTGCCTTCATCATTTGGAGAACAGGCTTTTATCTTCCCGTTCAAGAATACGTATGGAAGTGCTCATCTTTTCCTTCAATCAAGTCAACGAAAATTTTCTTCCTGTTGCTAATGAGAATTTTGAAGACACTTCCAATGAGTTTTCACATCATGTTTATGATTAAAAGAAATACATTTAAATGAAAGTTGGGAAGACTGCCGAAAAAATCATCAAGACAAATTTATTTTCCTTTCAGTTTAGTAGGCATCTCACATTAGTGGATTAAAGATTGTATTTTTAAAGTCCTGACTATTATAAAAACCACAAAGTTCTGTGAAAAGGTTTATTTCAAAGACATGGTGAGTCTTCAAAAAACATGGCACCTAGCACAACATAGGTGCAGTGGAGGAGAACTTCTCTTCTTCCTTTCTACGTCTTTGGCCAGGCTAATAAGTAAATTGACATAAAAGAGATTAATAGGAGAAAGAGAAATTTAATTTCATATGTATGGGAGTCCCAAAGAAGTGACCAAAGCAGGAAGCTTTTATACCTTTTAGACAAAGGAACAATACATGTGTAGAAGACTGGACAACACAGAGAAGTTTAGGGTAGGGGTAGTAAATTAGCGAGGAAGTAGCAAGGTTTGTTTATACAGCCTTCTTGGCCTTGAACTGAAGTCTACCCCACAGGGTTGCTAAAAAATCCTTGAGGTTGTCTTGCAGAACACAAATAAGGAAATCCTTGCTCTTGGAGAGATTGCAGAACTAGTCAAAATCAATTCAAACCCTGAGACTCACCAAAAGGACTCAGCCTACATCACAGCCCAAATTCCCACCACGTTTCATTCCAACCATCCGCCCCCCAGTTGGCACAGGTGACCCATGAAGAAACAAGGGGTGATAACTGAGCATGCCCAAGGAGCTTTCCAAACTTCCCCTCACCACCTGCCAATCCTTTACTGACCCCAACCTCTCCTCCCAAGCTCTCATCCTTAAAGCGTAGCTTTTAGGTGGAGCAGGGAGACAGGTTTGAGCCAGCCTCTGCCTCCTTGCTTGGCTGCCCTAAAACTTTCTCTCTGCAAAAGACCCCGTGCTGCAGTGTTTGACTTTCTAATGTGTGTAGGTAAATGCACCCAACTCAGTCCGGTACCAAACCCCTAACTGGCCATATGAATGCTTTCCACCCTCCTGGTATTGTAACAGAGGAAAACTGAATTAAATCTCTGGGATTTAAAATTTTGCACAAACATTCACTTGAAAATGAACTCAAGTAGCTCCCAAAACTTTGTAACCACTGACAGGTGGCAGTTTCTCTTTGTTCTCCCTGTTTTCTGAGTCTCAGGGTCAGAGATAAAGCAGAAAGCTGATTTTGCAGAACCCAAGCCATCCTGTCCCAGGGTACTGAGGAGGAACGGATAAGAGAAACAAAAAGCAATTGAATCAGTGCAAGAATGTCTGCTTAGATCCTCACAAGTTGCTACTTGATGTGTCGGTGAAGACCACAGCCTTTCTCCCACAGTTTCCCCTTTAAAAGCCCTGAGGGCTTGTGCTTGGGGTGTGGGGGGCTGGGGGGAGTGGTTCTTTAAGGTATGAGGCTGCCACTCCCTTGTTTGCTGGCAAATTAATAAACTATTCCTTTCCTTTCCTCAGAACCTTGTCATTTTGGTTTGTGATTTGAGTTTGGTGACAAGGACCGGTTTTTGGTAACTGTATAGGGAGGATACCTTCATGCAGGAAATTTATTTCCTACCTTCAGGGGGACAAAGGCGGGTCAGTGCGTCCTTGTACCAGATGTTTCTCAAATAACTTTAATCAATATGCCACTGTGGCATATTTTAGGGTGGCCTAATCTGCTCCCCTTCATAGACAATCTACTGGATGACTCAATCAATTAAGGACACCAGATTTTAGTGTTTCAAGAATTCATTAAATGATACTTTGCCTCAAACATGTACAAATCTGTATCTTTCTGCCCATTAATATACACTGATGGCATATGTCTATACAACTGAGTTATATATGAACCAGAGATAATTCTACTTCTTTCTTCAACTGCATATGTTTCTAGGGAAACTCACTTCTTTCTCTTTTTAAAGACTGCTTCTCATGCTCTTCTACCTTAAGGTTTTGAATGTTATATAAACTGATCTCTCTATATGTATGTGTCTCCCACGATACCCGGCACTTTTTAAGGGAAGGGAATATTTTATTTTGCTGTCTATTCTTGAGTCAGGGACTGTGGGTGTAGTCACAGTAGGGGGAGGGCCTCCGGAAAAAGCAAGGCAGAATATTTGCAGTCAGAGCAATGTAACTATACGCAAGGAAACCCCCTACCAAAACTCTGTGTTAAATATTAAGCTCTAGGGTCATTCTTCAGAAAGATCAGTTAATGCTAATCATTTGTAATCATGTGTAAGACTGACTTTAGCATGCTAAAAGGCCCAGGCCTATGTGCTGTCTTTCCTCTTTCAGGTCTGATGGAGTGGTTTTGCAAACTTAGCAACTAATTTAGCATGCAGACCCAGCTGTAAACCACATAATAAAAGGCAAGAAAGAGTCCACCTTAAAGATAAGATTGCACTTAACTTACTCTTTAGCAAACAATGCCCCAGCCCACCTTGGGGTCAGGCTGAGCAGGTGGCCTTGTTTCATATGGCCCCAGACCAAGATGATGGTATCTCAGGGAGAAATCAGCTGAGCAGGAGGTTACTTGTATCAAGTTACTTGTAAATATCCTAGGACCGCTTAATAAGTCCACACCCCTAAGCTTTTTTCATGTTCTCGAAAAATCCTCATCTGCCTATAAAACCCCTAGACAACACACCATACCGGACTCTCTTGTCCCCTTCCTGGTGTGAGCCGGGAGCTCTGTCCTTTTGCTTTATTTCTAAATAAAAGCCTGTACCTTGCTCTCCTACCTTGACTGTTTATGAAGCTCATTCTTGGGCTTCGTGAACAAGAACCCCGGCGTCATCTTTGGAGGCTTGTCTGGGATAGCTTTGGAGGTGAGTATCGGCATCCAAGCTTGCCTTTTCTTTCACTGTCCTTATAGAAGGAAGCCGTCCCTGGCACACAAATCAGGAGCTTGTCAGCCACTTAAATGGGACTAGCCTGGCTGCCGATCTCAAAGTCTCAAGCGACAGGTTCCCCTGCGTCTCCCTCAGTGGATCCCCTGTCCCCCTTGGGAGCCAGGAATGTCACCTGAGTGGAGGCCAGGATTCCCTTTCAGAGGCATCTCCTTGGATGCGAGGGATTGAGGAAAGCCGTGGGCAACTGCGAGAGTCTAGGCTGAGGCTACACTTCAGCGGCTTCTCAAAGGTCCACGTGCCTGGAATCAGACCCCGACAGCCCAAATGGGTATCTGTGAGGAGTGTCTCTCTTTCTGTCTCTCTCTGTCTCTCCTGTAGACTACTACAATATGGAACTAGTTTTCTAAATTATTTTGGTAGAAATCTATTCTACTTATTGGGTTCATTATCCTCAAAAATTGGGAGGTTTTTAAACTAGACTCCCTGAAACAGATGAAATGTATCTTCTGAAATACAGCCTGGCTTTAAATGACTGGTGTTAGAATTGTACTTGCATTTCATTTCCAGCCACGTGGAAAGCACTGTCAAAGGGAATGATGCTAAACTTTGTTAGTAAATGTTTTGTGTTGCAGAAATATCCAAATTTCCTTATGTCAACTGTCTTACGGTAAGCTCTCATCAGATCTTCAGCCACTGTCATTTGCAAGTCTTTTGTCATTTACAGTCACTGTTTTATTACTCCTAAACTAGTAAAGAACTAGATTTCAGCAGAACAGGTATTACACAGGATTAAGTAAACAGGAAGTTCAAATGTTGCTGATAAAGTGTTTTAAGCTTTTTCTCTTAAGCTGACAACAGTTTAGTAAATGACAATACCTTTGTAAGCAGAATTGAAACATTTACCTTTCTCTCTACCTGATCCCTCCAGAATTTAAAAACTCTCAGTGACTACTTGTATATTTCATGACAGTATGTTTATTTGCATAAGTTCAATAAGAATCTGCTTTCCTTGTAAGAGGACCGATTAAAAACACTGGTTATTGGCTGGAATATTATTCCTGAGAGACACGTGTGTGAACTCATATTAACAGACAGCTTTAAGGAACTGAGGTTGACTTTATAAAGCCAACAGAGCCCCTTGGAGGAACTGGCCTGGTACCTTGCTTACAGGGTTCCCAGCAGCCTTATCAGGTGAGTAAGGAAGGTCACTTCCTGGCAGGTGCAGGAACCTCAGAATGTCTTGAGAACCTCAGGAAGAGAGGAATTCACCCAAATCTACAGGTACTGCAGGCAAAGCCTGATGGCAAGTCCGGCTTGGCTTTCTCGCCTTGAGAGGCCTTTAAAAGTCCAATCTGAAGTTCCTTATAAAATCTTCCAGCAAAGCACATTTAAAAGAGCCTATGTAATCAATTGCTCTTCTTGCTGCACTTATGCAAATAATCAAGCCAAGTATTAATTTCTTAATCTGGTTACTACTAATAAAAATGAGGGTGATTTTAGAGAAAAGTATTGTTTCAATAATGCAGCCTTATCTATACTGAGTCCTAATACTAGTCATTGGGACATAGACTAGATCCAGAATTCTAGTTTCCCGAAGATATTTGGCTGATTCTCAGTTAGAGTTGTACTTTTTCTAATCCTCATATTCAGCCATGCATTCTTTAATCTTCTTGTCAAGTTTGTCCTTCCAGAAAGGAAAATCAAACTCCAGATGTTACTACTTGACTTAATAACATGATTTATTCTATCTCGCCTAGAAGCCACGAAACTGCAAATGGTGATAGCAATACAACCCAGGATGGAAGTGCCCATCTTCCAAGGCCCTCCCGACCGACCACTGATGGAGACCTAGCTGCACCCCTTACTGTGCCCCCTCTCAGCATGAAGCAGCCAGAGCAGTCGTCACCCCCTCTCCCTAGCAGCAGCTAGGGTTTCCATCTGTAGAGGGGGGAATGAGACAGGGACTGTGGGTGTAGTCACAGTAGGGGGAGGGCCTCCGGAAAAAGCAAGGCAGAATATTTGCAGTCAGAGCAATGTAACTACATGCAAGGAAACCCCCTACCAAAATTCTGTGTTAAATATTAAGCTCTAGGGTCATTCTTCAGAAACATCAGTTAATGCTAATCATTTGTAATCATGTGTAAGACTGATTTTAGCATGCTAAAAGGCCCAGGCCTATGTGCTGTCTTTCCTCTTTTAGGTCTGATGGAGTGGTTTCGCAAACTTGACAACTAATTTAGCATGCAGACCCAGCTGTAAACCACATAATAAAAGGCAAGAAAGATTCCACCTTAAAGATAAGATTGCACTTAACTTACTCTTTAGCAAACAATGCCCCAGCCCACCTTGGGGTCAGGCTGAAAAGGTGGCCTTGTTTCATATGCCCCCAGACCAAGATGCTGGTATCTCGGGGAGAAATCAACTGAGCAGGAGGTTACTTGTATCAAGTTACTTGTAAATATCCTAGGACCTCTTAGTAAGTCCACACCTCTAAGCTTTTTTCATGTTCTCGAAAAATCCTCATCTGCCTATAAAACCCCTAGACAATGCACCACACTGGACTCTCTTGTCCCCTCCTGGTGTGAGCCGAGAGCTCTGTCCTTTCACTTTATTTCTAAATAAAAGTCTGTACCTTGCTCTCCTACCTTGACTGTTTATGAAGCTCATTCTTGGGCTTCGTGAACAAGAACCCCGGCATCATTCTGATCGTTTCACCTCTAGCATTGCACCCTGTGTCTAATTCTATCATTCTGTATTTTAATTGCTCATTTGCTTAGAGAGAGAGAGACAGCGTTCTTATGATTTGAATCTTTAACTTCAGCCATTCCAGAACATCTTCATTATGCATCAGTAGATGTAAGCAAACAAGTTTGAATTGGTGTTCTGTCCCTTGCAACCCAAATACTGCTCATAAAATTGATATTTATATCTAGAAGAGTGATATTGGGAAGTAACAGATCCCCAAAGCAGAACTGGTTGATTGGAATTGGAATGTGGGACACAAGATTCTCCTGACTCCAGCTGTGAAATCGGCAAGCTCTATTTTGCAGTAGCTTATTAAACTGCCCCTATTGTGTCTTAGGCCTCAGACCTTGGGCTATCCAAAGTTCAGGGACTTGATATAAATACTGTAGGGATATTGAATTTTGTTGACTACTGCTTTTGACCTTGAATAAGTGCCTATCAGGAGGATAAAAGCTGTGGTCTGAGCTGGTGTGTCTGAAAGCAGGCAGGGAAGTAAATAGTGATACTTTCTGCTTATGGCTGGCAATACAAAATGGCTGACAGGCAGCTAATCATAAATCTTACCAGGTTGGAAGTGCTGTATACTCTACTCCAAGCTAAACTTAGTGTGAACAAACTCTGGGGAACAGCAGATATGGCAGGAGATGAGACTGGTACTGATCCCCTCATTTCCTACCAAGGATCTTATGCCACGCATTCCCTGTGTGATAAAGGGCACAATGGCCTGCATTTTAAAGAGTCTATTAGGATTCTGCCTTGGGCAAGGAGCAGATTAACTGTATCTCCATCACACCTTAATCGAATATTACTTGTCCCAAGAAAGAACAAGACCAAGATATCATTTAATGAAAGACTGTGCCAATAGGCAGAGAAGCTTGTCCTGTTGCTTAAAGGCAGAAATGCTGAGGTCCAGATTTAAGGAATATGACTCAGAGATATGTGTGTCTTTGGTTACCATCCCATGAAACTAACCAGATGCAAAGTGGAAAAAACTGATTAAGATTTTAAAAGGTTCAGATTGATGATCTCCCTGAACTAAGTCAAACAGTGGAAAGCAGTGCCAAGAGAAAGACATTCTAATGGCCTTGGTGGAACCCCTTCAATTTCCCAGTTAAATGAATGAACATACTCCTTTTTTGAGAGCCTGTTTGATGAGGGTTTCATCACTTGTAACTAAGAGTCCTGACTAACACAAGACTAAAGGGAATGAGAATGAAATTAAACTGTGTTGAGAAGTTATGATGAGTAAGAAACTACTAGGGGCTCTTATTTAATGTTCACAATACCCCTATGAGGTACCTAGTCACTTCCTTCACTTTGTATAAAGGAAACTGAGGTTCAGAGACATAAGTACACATTAAATGTCCATGGCCAAATTATTAGTAAGTAGTGGATTCAGGATTTAACCCAAGTTTGTTTGATGCTAAAATTCATACTATTTTGACTATACCACACTCCTCAATAAAATGGGGCTCATGACAGTGCTTGCCTCACAGGATTGATTTAAGTACTTAGAGCATTGTCAGGCACCTAGTAAGGGCTAAATAGTTACGCAAAACGCAAAAGGAAAAAAAAAATAGACAAACAGTGGATCAAAGGGTTCTTCCTTGACATGAGAATTTAATATAAATTATAAATGACATGTTATTTGATCCTGGCAAATCCTATGATGTCTAATGGCCTCCATTATTTAAAATCTGCAGTCAGAGAATGGGTATATTCACTCACCAGCTTAAAAATGATTAATTATAATTGCTACAAATTTTTAAAATATAAAAACTACCTATAGTCTAAGTAGATCTAGTTGTCCTTTTTTCAGAAAGGCTAAAAATATTAACATACGTTCACTATAAAACATTATTTGGACACTATAATTATTTTAGGATCCCAAGCTGGGCATTTTTAGCATGAATATTATAAATGAAGAAATATTAAATGCATGGCTTTTGTAATGAGATTTCTCACTTAATATATAATCTATTCACATGATTTAAACGTACTGCTATCTCAACTGGAGACTTCTTGGAAATTTAGGCAACATCAACTTTGTTTTGTGCAGAGTTTCAAGCTATAAAATAAATTATTCATAATGAGTTAATTAGCATCTCAGTGTACTATCATTCCTATTTTTTAAATGATATTCAAAAGATTAAATACTCACGAATTTAATCATAATTTGCATACACTAGTTTTGAAAATAAGTAACAGTCTCTTGATAAATGCAAAATTACAAAATCCTCCAGGTGAAAGATAACCTTGACACTCTAATACAGATAGAAAAATAATTTCCCTATTGAAAAAAAAATCTAATGACCACCCTCAATTACTGGAGGACATTTTACAGTTTATTTTAATAAATGGCCTGACACTCCCCTTGCCCATGGAAAAAGGAAAAATTATATCTGTAATTCTGTGTGGGCCTTTGATTTTCAGCACATGGTGGACTGGACTTAAATAACTGTCTGAGTTCATGCCTCTGTTCTCTTCCCCTGATTATATAGGTGCTTGCTCATCCCTGGATCTCCTAGACACAAAACAGTAACTGATATACAGTGGCTCCCCTCCAAGTGACTTAGATTTGCGTAGACAAGAAACCAGCAGGTCATCATAGTAGTTATTACTTCCTCCCTGAAGCCACCGTGAAACATAATGGCTGAACAGTACCAACTCAGGTATCTCTGTTTCTTCCTGTCCCCCAGGCAAGTCTTTGGGATCACCATTCCCAACACATAAAGCAAGAAGCAGCGACCAAACATTACCAAGTAGGAGACACAACGTCCCTTCCGCTTTGAACATAAAAACTATATTGATGTAACAACTTTGTGATTTCTCATATTTAGCTTACAAACAGAGTACATTTTGCTCCCATACTTTCGCCTGCCCAGAAATACACATAACTGTGACGTACTGAAAAATAATACAGAATCAAACCATTTAATTTTACAAGCATATTTATTCCTTGGTTGAACATGTTATGGATCAGAATTAAGCCTAACTCTTATAATTTATCACTTAACCCAGGAAGTGTGTTTAACCAAAACTTACTACATATTCAAAATATTCATGTCTGAAGACTCTATTTAACATTTTCATATTGACATTGTATACTTTATCATAGCACTGACACAGTATTCCATACTACTTCTTCAAAAACAAAACATGTTTGCTATGATTCTAACCAAGTAGTGTCTAGACATCAAAAGAGAAGTTCTTTTTTCTAATCTTTCCACCTTTTAAAAGACTCAGAGAATTTTGGAAAGGAAGAGAAGAAAACCATATCAAAGTTTGCACATTTTAAAGCTGTATGTTCTTATTTCTTGACAGGCAAAGAGAGAAAAAAGATCTGCATCCTGTGATCAATAAAAATGTAGAAGTTTGAGCTTTACTATTTTTTTCTTGCTTGCCTTTAAAAAATAGAGCTTGCCAGTGACTTCATTACACATGGCACTTCAAGATAAGTGTAACAGAATTCTACTTTCCTGGCACACCAGGAAAGCATGCTCTTCGTGGTAAGCAAAAGACGACATTGAATTAAAGAACTTATTCTGTTATAGGAACTCAATTCTAGTCTTTTCCTGAGTCAAATGCAGTGCTACATCTTGAGTTAAAGTTCTCATATACTCCCTTGGCACAGAGGTAAAGATAGGTTTCTTTACCCTCCTCTTTGATTTTCCTCTTCAACCAGGTTAAAATCCAACCCAAGATTTTTAACAAAGACAGCTGTATATGAAAAACAATGGCTAGAATATCCAAAGTTTCCAAGTTCTCCTGTACTCTCATTCCATTCTTCCGCATATTAGCCAGCTATAAAATGGTGTAAATCACCATTATTCATACAATAAGTTCAGCACCCTCTCTAAAAATCCAAGGATTCTTACAGTGGAGTTTGGTGACTCAAGAGGTGAAATCGCATCCCAAAACACACCTCCTTTATCGCCCTTATCATATGCTTGAAAGTTTCTGACTTACTATCTCCCCACTTGGCAGCCCACTGTACCCCCATCCCCTATGTAGCGCTTTTCCTCCTTGATTCCTCTAAGTACCACTGACATGTTCAAGGAAGGCATATGGTATCAAACCAAGCCAAAATGAGATATGGAATTAAAAAATCAAACAGGAGAAATGTCAAACCAGAAGCCCAAAAATGACAATGAAGACAGAGGTGCGGCTCAGAAAGTATAAGAGAGATGATTTCTGCCTTCAAAGGATATATATACAGTCTATTGGGACACTTTGAAACATACCTGAGCACAGCTGGGGCTCCAGTTGGGGCCTTTGTTATATACTTAATGTCTTTTCAGGATGGTGTGTTTTCCTTTAATGAACCCAATGCTCAGAGATCTGTCAAAGTAAATAGGAAGCCAGAGAGTAACCAGGTAGCCAGTGTTGTGCTTTATAATTGGCCAGGTGATTGAAGACCTGTCTTGAGTGAGTAACTAGACAGGAAGTGGCCAGAAAGAGATAATGTTTTCAGAAGGTCTGACTGGGGGGGAGCTGTATATTCTTATTGTGTAGCAAGATGTCCAATATCTGCCAATCATTACACATGAATCAGTAAGAAGAGAGGTTGCTCAGCCCATTCAGTGCACCTGTGTGATCATATTCTAATTCCTGATCAGAGTTCACTTGTTCTATAGGAAGCCATTCCTAAATGAAGGATTACTGTTTCATCTTCCTGATTTTATTCCTTGCACTTTAGAGTCAAAGAAGTGCTTGCTAACAGGGTAGAATTTTCTGAAATATTCAGTGAGCTAAGAATTCAAATAACTGCCATATCCTAACTGTAAATAGAAAAAGTGGTGAAGAAAGGACAGTTCAACACTGGACAGCAGAAATATGTGATCAGAGTTGGGAATACAAATATACAAATAGGCAAGACTGTCAGAAACAAATCTTCCAACACCCTTGTAATCTACTTAGATATTTCAGTGTTTGACCTTGAAGCATCTTCTGGCAAGTTGGATGGCATAATTTCCTAGAATATCAAAGCGGATAAATCCATTAGCCTGATGACCCTCACTTGGCATTTTCAAAGAAATTTACTGCCGGTAGTGATAAGGTTGCGAACACTAAAGTTGCCTGGCTGATGAAAATCCTGGTTGAAAAAAAAATTTAGGAAGATTTCATATAAGAGTTGCACCAAATATACTCTGACACGCATACTGTTAAATGTATACCTTCTTAAGACATGCATCAAAGTCTGAGGATATCATGGGTATTATAAATTCTATTTCATCTTTGAAATCATTCTCAATCCAGCAAAAAAAAATACATGTTTTTTTGAGACCTACTATGTGCAAGGCATATGCTAGGTGCTTAGAGGAGCACAAAGACAATGAAAGAGTCCCTCCTTTTTTGTAACAGAGATGAGACAATAAGGCAGATAACTAAAGTAGAATAAGTACTAAACAGAGATACAAATACCCTGTTAGGAGAGCTCAGGGGAAGAGGTGATTGATTCTGACCAACAAAGGGATTAGTGAAGGCTTGATTGAAGTGAGAATTGA